>RXON01002248.1:0-56335 GCA_009667805.1 Leptobrachium leishanense
GCACAGGGGCGGGAAAAGCCTCAGCAGCGAAAGGGTTAAATTGATTCAAAATTTCAAATCAATCCGAAACGAACGAAATTAGTTACGAAATTCCGAAAACAAAATTATTTAAAACTGTAACGAAACTAAACAAAACAAAATTTTCAGTTTTAAGTGCTCTGACAGTGCTGTAACCTGCAGGTGTATTGAATGGTTCATAACACAAGTGTAAATAAAGTTTGCTTTGCATAGTCCCTCCTCCCCTGGACAGGAAGCTGCAGTGTAATAAGACGCAGATTCAGGAAGTTCCTGCGTGATTTATCCTCCGTTATATAAAGTTATTTCTATCCCCGGGGATCCTGCCCTGATGGCAGCAGGTTACGGGCCCTGGTGGGACGCAGGAAACCCAGGCAGCAGACTGTGCTTTGAAGGAGAGGAACAGAATTATGAAGTTTGGGAGAATAAAATCCTGGGACGTTTGAGGTTCCCGAATCTCCTAGAACCCCCCTGACCATGCCAGTGGACACTAGAGATAAGGATGGAGATTTAAGGAGGAATGAGGAAGCACTCACGGAATTAATCCAAATTATAAATGATTAAAGTTTGTCTTTGATGATCAGAGAAGCAGCTGGTGACAGAAGGAAAGCGTTTCAGACTGTGACCTTTCCAGCCATGCCTCTCGTCTTCTTACCCCTTAACAATGGGGAGATAGAGGGGCTCAAAGGACCCCTCCTCCCTTCAGGCACTCTCAGTGAGTCGGCCAGGGTATAAAAGCGAGGGTCTGACTTGTACCGCCATGGCGCATTAGTTGCATAATAGTATTGCTCGAAGTCTGGGAGACCAAGACCACCACACTGTTTTGCGTTGTTGTCAGTTTAATCCTGTAAAATTTACAGTATGCCTCCAGATGAAGCCCAGTAATTCAGAATGTACTTTATAAAGAACGACCTGAGTATCATAAGAGGAGTAGTCCTCAAATAATAAAGGAATCTGGGTAATGTATTCATTGTAATCGTTGCTTGTCTATTAAAGAGAGCTCAAATTCTCCCCATCTTTGTAAATCTAATTTAATCCGCGTCCATGCTCTAGCCAGATTATTCCAGGTCATTCTTGACAGGTTCTTAGTGAGATGAACACCTCTGATAGAGAGATATGTCTCCCTCCGTTCAAAGAGAAATGTCTGCCTCAGTGCAGTCAGCGCCGGCCCCTGTGTGTAGAACGGCAGGGCCTGGGTTTATATAACAGGACACTTGTCCAAATAATTTTAATATATTAAATACTTCTGGGATTGAAGATTTAGGATTAAATAATGACAAGATGATATCGTCAGCATAATGCCCGATTTTATGTGTAGTGTTAGCAATACCCTGCATCTCAGGAGATGATCTAATGGACACAGCCAGGGCTTCAATAGCTAAATGAATAGCAAAGATGATAGAGGGCATCCCTGTCTGGTGCCATTAGTCAGGGTGAAGGGTTCAGACTCAAACCCCGAAGCAAAGACAGTGGCCGAGGGGCTACAATACAGTGTGAACTAAGCGGTGATTGTGACTGAACCGTTCTCTTCTGTCTGTCCTGACTCTCCAGACACCCCTTCGTTGCGGTCAGCCCAGCTACTGGGAGCGCTGTCCTCAGCGCCTCGAGCAGCTTGTCCGCCTGCTTCTGTTCCTCTACCCTGGAGCCGTTAGGAATTTCCAGAAGGCCGCTCGGTGCCTTCTGATGTTGAGTATATAGTGTAGCGTAGTTTGTAATAAAGACACCAGGCGCGGCTGTATGCTTTAAAACAGGATTCTCTCTCTCTCTGAGCTTGAGAGTTCTCTGCCTTTTTAATGAACAAAACGCCACCATTTATGCTGAAATCCAACAGTCATAATTTGCATAAATGACCCACCTCGTCCTACCAATATACTAATTACATTATGTCAGTTATTGACAATAAACATTCTTTACATTCTTTAGCCTTCAGCTCCTACAACATTTGTATAATCCATTGTTCTAACACATCAGATTAAACACAAACACTATCACAGATCCCTTGAATTAAACATGCAGCCAGATAAGGGGAAAAGCCCTGTTGCATAAATTACACAGCAGTAAAGCTTGTTTACTGGCTATACAGAAACACATTTACCTACAGGAATATAAGTATATTTAAATCTAAAGTTACGCCATTTTACACTAAACTAATTTTAACTAAAACCAAACAATGTAATATATATTTAAAAACACACGATATAAATTGAACATGAAGTTTCTTGGGGTTTGAAGCATGGAGCGTTACATCAGCTCCATGACAGTGATGAACCTGTCAGGTAGGTTCATTCTGACCAGTACTTCCCTCAGAAAGCCCCAATGAATTCTGTTGAATGCCTTCTCTGCGTCCAAAGATAGGAGCGTCAAAGGGACCTTAGCAGAATGTATGTGTTGCATCATAGCAATAAATCTGCGGGTACTATCTGAGGTCTGTCTCCCCAACATAAATCCCACCTGATCATTGTCAATTAGGGTTGGTATTATTCTAGACAATCAGTTTGCTGAAGTTACAACTTGCTATAATTTCCAAAATGCAAATATTGTTCCACACAGTCCCGTCGCTTTGTACCCAATTGGTGGTTTCCCCAAAACCAAGTGTGAACCAAGTAGATTCCGAAAGATTTGTGGTGAAGTTACAGCGCACAAAAGAATCTGTTATACACACACTTATTCTCATTTGTTATTACAGGTAGAAGCTTCCCAACGAATGGCCAGCGTTACATGGAAAACAAAACAAAGGAATGTTATGGTGCAATGTGTGGATGGATATATATATATTTGTTTTCTTCACACTCACATAACGTGAGCCTAAACTGGCTCTGGATTTATTCGCCTCTCGTTATATTCCGTTTCTTAGGTCCGCGATCACCTTCAATTCTTCCTTATGATGTTCTCTGAGAGGGAAAAATAAAATAAAAACAAGGATTGCTCCCTAGTGTAACTCCGTGTGTGTAAGTAATACAGTTACACAACAAGTTTACATCTAGTCTTACGCTCCACCCCTGACTCTTGGATAAAATCCACTGGACAATCCAAGGCAGGAAGCAGGATAAAGTAAAGCGCTTTTATTTAAAACAATTACCAGTATTACAATAAAATAAATAATTAACATATTACAATTAAAAAAAAACTGCCAGGACGCGTTTCGCCGGCGGACCGGCTTGCTCGGCTGGCAAAGTGAAACTAACATCAAATAAAATCCTGCCCTCTTATATATATATATATACCCCTTTAATAACATCAAATTAAAGTCACCAGTTCATTAGTACCTTCCAAGTCTCTTTCAAATCCATTTCCCGTCTGGGTATGTTCAGGATTCCAGCAGCTTTGCCGCACATACGAGCCGCATACGTTTCAATATTGGAACGCAGCAGTTGTGTCCTGCCGCCCATTCTTTCCACACATCACAGTCGAGCCGCTCCCGTGGACGTGTTCTGATTCAAAGCGCGGGGCTCAATTTGTTTTTATGTGCTGCAGGTTCTGCCGTGGATTTCATTTTCTATACACACGCGTAGCAACGTCTCGCTTCATGTTGTGCCGATCCTAAAACATATATAAAGAGTTTTGCATGTTATTAACAATACATTTATTCTCTCCTTCATATAACTACCATTATTTTAAAATCTATATAAAAGCCTCACATTCAAACATTCTCCTGTCAATCACTTTATATATATATACCAATTACATAATACGGCTATCGAGGAAGTATAAGTGTTGAAATAAGGTGATACTTTGTGCATAAATTTGATTTCCACCATTATATTCCTAAGTGACCTATTAACACTGTACTTGCATGTAAATCTCCAATATCATTTCATTACAATTCCATGTCATAATGTTTACTATATCTATGTGTGTTATCGAATGAATATTAGTAGCTATATAATTATCATATTACCTAATCATAATCAGGGCCGGATTTATAACTAGGCAGAGTAGGCATGTGCCTACAGGCGCCTGCCATAAGGGGGCACCTTGCTCTTTTTTTTTTACAAAAATTTAGACCACAGTATCTCTGGAGCATTAAGGGCTAAAGGGACACATGAGGTATCATTGGAAAGGTCAGATTACGGCCTTCTCAGTGATACCAAACATAACCAGGTTAGATTTATGGAAAAATAAAATAAAATTAATATTTATCTTTTTTAACGCAGCACTGTTATTCAATTTACAATTATAAAGTGCACAGTGATGCTGCGCTAACTTCTCATTTCCCGCACTGCCAGCCAGTGTGGAGCTGATGATGCAACTCATTGTTTCATCGACAACCTAGACTGTAGCATTGCAGCCAGTGAGGAGAGACAGGGGGACTTTGGAACCTGCATCTCTGAATTGTACAGCGCACAGGGTTAAGTGAGTGTCATTGGTTTAGTCAGAGTCTGGTCTAATGATACAAACACGACCATGTAATGTGTAAGAAATAAAAAAAAATTAAAAAGCAAATGCAATTCCTTTTTCTTTTCTCTGTTCTACAGCAGAGGCAATATATGCATTTACATACAGGAAGCAATGCCGCTGCACTAAGGCAACAGATTCTGCCCCTTCTTTTCATTTGAGCGCAGAGACAAAACGCTTTTGACGTTTTTTTAAATATTTTATTTTACTTTTTAAATTTTCGTTTTGGGACAAATTAAAAAACTAATTTTGGCATCTTTCTCTTTTTTTTGTTGGGTAAGGGAGCTCCACATTTCTGTGACTACAGGCTCCTGAGATGAAAATCTGGCCCTGACCATAGTGAATACATACAGGGCTTTTAACCGCAGGGTCCAACCCTGCACTCTTCCACAATACCACAAAAGGGTTACGGTGTGAAGGCACTTGCTGCCATGAAAGGCACAATATTTGGCTGCACTGACACCTGTGCCACATTTATATCATTTTAATTTTTTGAACCACATGGTCCACCCCTGCACTCTTCCACAATACCACAGAGGGGTTACTGTATGATGATACTTGCTGGCCTGGCATTAAAGGCACAATATCTGGGTGCACTGACGCCTTGACCAGAATCATATCTTTTCAATATAGGACCACATGGTCCACCCCTGCACTCTTCCACAATACTACAGAGGGGTTACTGTATGAATGCACTTGCTGGCCTGGCACCAAAGGCAGAATATCTGGGTGCACTGATGCCTTTAACAGATGCATATCTTTTTAATATAGGACCGCAAGGTCCACCCCTTCATTCTTCCACAATACCACAGAGGGGTTACTGTATGATGATACTTGCTGGCCTGGCACCAAAAGCACAATATTTGGGTGCACTGCCACTGACGCCTGTATCAGATTCATATCCTCAGAGGGGTTACGGTGTGACGGCACTGTTGCCGACGCTAAAAGCCCAATTTTAAAGCCTGTATAAGTTTCACTATAATCTAGCCAAAAAATCACTAAACTTTTTCTGTGTGTCCGAAAATGTCTCCTCTTTTCATACATACCGCCCCAAGCAGTTGTTTATGGATAGATTAAAGGAAAAACATTTACCGTCTTTTGAAATGTAATTTTTTTTGTTTTCAAGTGTTTCTATACATCCTAGAAATCCGCCACTTCACGGGCAGGTTATGGGGACCTCCTAGGCACAATATTTGAAGGAATTTTTCGTTTTTATTTTTAACCCTTATTTCATTGAAAACTCACTGTTCATTTTTAAAATGTTTTTTTTTTTACTTTTTGTCCTTGTTTCCTGTCCCCAAGGGCACTACCCGGACCCCCATACACCTTTTATGGCAAATATCTAGCATATATGCCCTCTTGGAGGGCACTCTAAAAATCGAACTTTCAGCCCCATTGACTTGTATTGAGTTCGAGTTCGAGTTCGGATTCGAACATTTGGAAAGTATCTAAAGTGCAATCTGCTTGAGCGCAAAGCACATTTTCTATCCAGTGATTGGAATAAGAGTTGACGATGGGCTCTTCTGGCTCCTCTGGCTCCTCTGGCTCCTCTGGCTCCTCTGGCTCTTCTGGCTCCTCTGGCTCTTCTGGCTCTTCTGGCTCTTCTGGCTCCTCTGGCTCCTCTGGCTCCTCTGGCTCCTCTGGCTCCTCTGGCTCCTCTGGCTCCTCTGGCTCTTCTGGCTCTTCTGGCTCTTCTGGCTCCTCTGGCTCCTCTGGCTCCTCTGGCTCTTCTGGCTCCTCTGGCTCCTCTTGGCTGTAACTCGCAATATACTAAACTAATTATTAATAAAATATTAGCTTTAAATGAATAAATTACCCATAACAATAGAAAGACTGATTGGATTCCATTACTGTGTAACGATTCTGTGATTATCTTTAATATCTATATATAACTGCTACAGATCTCGTGATTCACCTTTAACCCTTTAAGTGCTGAAATATAATAAGTGCTCAGCGAGGTTACAAAAAGTGAACAACTTAAAATCTATGTTTAAACTACCAGGTGCTAAATTCCCCCCATTCAAAAACATATCACACCTAGGGGCCCTATTACATTCTTCGCGCAAACGTTTGCGCCGGCGCAAAAACGCATTAACGTGAGGGGGAAAAGCCTTTACCTTGAACGTCGTATTACAATGTCAGCATAAAAAATGCGCGTTAACGTCTACCGCGGGTGAACCTGCGCGAACCCTTTGAGAGCGTAATGTACTGCGCGCGTCCTATACTTAACACTGTGAGGGCCAATGCGTTTGTGCGCTGGTACGCGGATGGTATTACAATCTATGCGCAGTTTGTAACGCACAGCCTTTACGCATAATTTTAACGTCTTTGAAAAGCTGGTGGTAACGGCAAATCTGAACATTCTGGCCGAACACAAATACACCAGCCCGAAAAAATATACAGCAAAGTATAGTTACACATTCTACACATACCCAAACAATAAAATGGAGAAGTTGTGCGTGTTTTTATTATTGATGCAGCATATATGCGCAGATTGACTTTGACAGGCGCAAAAACTGAACGGGAGACAATTGTGGTTCTTAATTCTGATTGGCTGAATCGCATTAAAAAACAGTCCGCACACCAATTTCTGCACGCAACATTAATGTGTGTGCGTTTTTGCGCATCTTTTTTACGCGCGTTATTTTTTGACGGATGAAAAAATGCGCACAGACTGTAATACCAGCGTCAATTTACCCGTGTTAACGTTTAACGCGGCGCACATAAAAAAATAGCGATGCGCGTGCACTTTTGCGCGATGAATTTAATAGAGATCAGATGAATGCTTTGCACGCGTTACTCTGAATCGCTCAGGCAAGGAGTGAGATCAGCTCAAAGAAATTACCCTGAAATGCTCAGGTAAGGAGTGAACACAGCACACGTTACCCTGAATCGCTCAGGCAAGGAGTGAACACAGCACACGTTACCCTGAAATGCTCAGGCAAGAAGTGAGCTCAGCACACGTTACCCTGAATCAGTCAAGCAAGGAGTGAGCTCAGCTCAAAGAAATTACCCTGAAATGCTCAGGCAAGGAGTGAGCTCAGCTCAAAGAAATTACCCTGAAATGCTCAGGCAAGAAGTGAGCTCAGCACACGTTACCCTGAATCGGTCAGGCAAGGAGTGAGCTCAGCATATGTTACCCTGAAATACTCAGTGCTTAGTTTAAAATTCTTTGCAACCATATTGTTGCAGCTTAATTATTCGAACCAGCCACATCCTGTAGCAGGAGGACCACCACACCCTTGTTGGGGGGCAGATATAGTGAAGATACATCTTTTTGCTATTAATGTGATCCAGATATGGTTAAGGTTATACATCTCCGACGTGGCATATGTATCCGCCCCATTTTAACTCTGACGTGGTAATATATCTGTTAGGGATGAGCTGTTCGGTTCGATGTGTTCGGAGTTCGATTCGAACATCGCCAGTTCGTATGTTCGCGAACTTCAAACATTTCCGCGTGTTCGCAGCATGTTTGCCCACAATGCACCACAATGCACTTTGGCTACAGCCTGCACCTGACCACAGTTTAGGTGCAAGACAGGTGCAAGACTATGCCAATCACGGCTCAGAGTCCTGATTGGGCAAAATTTGCTCAATCATGGGCTCACAGAGTTAAGTCCCGCAGCACACTATATAAGGCATCCCTTGCAGCCCCAGCACGTGTTTTTTTGAGAGGAGATTGTTGTGTTAGTGTGTGTTCTCACTGCCACCAGCTATTGGGCTATTGAGGGGGTAGTCATTTCTACAAAATATCTGGGAATTGTTGTAATCTGTGTCTTCTCACTGCCAGCTATCAGGGGGTCCCACATACTTCTAGCAGATTTCTGCGAATTGTAATCTGTGTCTTGTCACTGTTGCCAACTATCAGGGGGTCCTATCAGGGGGTCTCACTGACTTATAGGAGGTTTCTGGGAATTGTAATCTGTGTCTTGTCACTGGCTGCCAGCTATCAGGGTGTCTCACTGAGTTATACCAGAGTTCTGTAAATCTTTATACCAGAGTTGAATCAGAGTTCTGTATATATTTAATCTATATATCACTCACCATGTCAGAAAGACCAAAAAGGACAGGCAGACGCTCCCAGACACAGATAAGAGGGCAAGCAGCCCCTGTGTCGGGAGGCTGTGTCTCTGGTCGTCGTGGACGTGGTGCATCCTCTGCAGGGGCACGCTTGTCCTTTCTAACTGGTGCTGGTCGTCTCAAGCAGCAGCAACATACAGAGGATTTGGTGGATTGGCTGACCAGGCCAGGTGTATCTGTATGTTACAGTTACAAGTTGTTATAAAGCACTAACAAGTTCCATAGCGCTGTGCAATGGATAACAAAGGATAACATGTGCATGCAAGTTGCACTCACAGAACAGTAGGAGAGGACCCTGCTCAAGAGCTTGCAATCTAACCTTTTGTCTGCTTCCCCCCGTAAGTAATGGATTCCTTTGTCTTCACATGCTTCCATCAACCCACACCTCCCCCCAGCAACAAGTCACTCAAATGATTGTTATCTGACTCCAGCCATTGTTCCACAGCTGAACGTGTTTCTGTAGAGTGTGTGTGTGTGTGTGTGTGTGTGTGTGTGTGTGTGTGTGTTTTTTTTTCTATTCTAAAGTGAAAATAAAAGTCAGTCTCCTTTTGGATTTTGGATCTGCAAGAACTCCTCACAGTTTATGTGTTGTCTACTCTGTGTGGGTACAAATATCTCCTGGGTTCAGCAGAAAGGGGCGCCTGGGGTACCAGGATCCGTAACAATGGTCACACCTTCTCACACGGCCACACCTTTCCACACGGCCACACCTTCCAGCATGGCCACACCTTCACACCTTATAACACGGTCATACTTTCCCACACAGTCATACCTTCCCACATGGTCACACCTTGTAACACGGTCACTGTCACAACTTCCAACATGGACACACCTGTTTACACGGCCAAATCTTTCCACACGGTCACACCTTCTTACATGTCCACACATTCTGACATAGGGTATGGTCATGCGAGAAGGTGTGGACATGTTGGAAGGTGTGGCTGTGTGGCAATATGTGATCATGTTGGAAAGTGTGACTGTGGGAAGGTGTGACCGTGTGGGAAGGTGTAGCCATCTGGAAAGATGTGACCGTGTGGGAAGGTGTGGACACGTGGGAAGGTTTGCCTGTGTGGGAAGGTGTGACTGCATGAGAGGGTGTGGTCATGTGGGAAGGTGTGGTCGTGTGGGAAGGTGTGACTGCGTGAGAGGGTGTGGCCGTGTGGGAAGGTGTGGTCGTGTGGGAAGGTGTGACTGTGTGATAGTCACACCTTCCCACATGGCCATACCCTATCACACAGTCACACCTTCCCACACGACCACACCTTCCCACACGGCCACACCCTCTCACGCAGTCACACCTTCCCACACGACCACACCTTCCCACACAGCCACACCCTCTCACACAGTCACACCTTCCCACAAGGGAAAACATTCCCACACGGCCACACCTTCCCACATGGCCACTAGGGAGGAGCGTTCGGTGAACGCCGAACATTATGGAATGTTCGCGGTTTGTTCGACCGCGGACATTCCACAATAAAAAATGCGTCCACAGGTCTCAAATGTACCGGCGGCTGCCGGTACATTTAGGAGACTTGTGGCTGCGGCCCCCAGCCCCCGTATCTCACCTGTCCTGCAGCTGTCCCGGCCTCCTGTTCCCCGGTCTGTCAGCTCCTCCAGTCCGTCTGGCCGCGGCTCCTCTCTGCCCCACGTCTTCATGCTGAATGATCTGGTTGGGCAAAGTCCTGCGCCTGACCTGGACTTTGCCCAATCAGGGCTCTAATTCATATTGAGCCCTGATTGGGCAAAGTCCAGGTCAGGTGCAGGACTTTGAGCTTTAACCAAGCTCTGATTGGTTAAAGCTCTGCCTCACGCCTCATCTTCATGCTGAGCTCTGATTGGGCAAAGTCCTGCACCTGACCTGGACTTTGCCCAATCAGGGCTCAATATTGAATTAGAGCCCTGATTGGGCAAAGTCCAGGTCAGGCGCAGGACTTTGCCCAATCAGATCATTCAGCATGAAGACGTGGGGCAGAGAGGAGTCGTGGCCAGTCGGACCGGAAGAGCTGACGGACCGGGGAACAGGAGGCCGGGACAGCTGCAGGACAGGCGAGTTACGGGGGCCGCAGCCACAAGTCTCCTAAAATGTACCGGCAGCCGCCGGTACATTTAGGAGAACTGTGAACACATTTTGCGTGTTCGGCCCCCATACTTTATATTGTGTTTGAGTTCATATTCGAACATTTCAGCTGTTCGGATACGAACCGAACACAAAGGTGTTCGGCTCATCACTGATGGCCACACCTTCCCACATGTCCACACCTTTCCAGATGGCTACACCTTCCCACATGGTCACACCTTCCCACCACAGCCATACCTTCCTATACGGTCACACCTTCTCACATGGCCACTCCTACCAACACGGTCACCCATTTCCAGGGATAATAAGGAATAGAACAGGTCGATTTCAAATTATTACCTGCCCTGAGACTGAGCCGAGATTCACCTTCACTCAAGATAATGACCCAAACACACAGCCAGAACTACACTGGAGACTGAGCCGAGGTTTCTCCCCCGCAGGATTTCCCAGAGCCTGAATGTGTGTGAGTGAGCCAGGCACCGGTCAGACACTGAGAATGTGTGACACATGTGAATTATCTCTCTCCATCGATCTCTACCACGACCTGAGAGAGAGCGAGAGATTCTATCAAGAAAGAGCAGCATCACAGGATCCTGACGCGTGAAGCCGGGGAGACTTAGCAGCTTTCAGGGTCACCACTGAGCTGTGAGGAGGGGATGAATGCATTTCAGTAAAATTATTATTAATCTTTATTTATAAAGCGCCAGCATATCCCGCAGCGCTGTACAATGGACAAAGTATAGACAGGGTTACAACACATTGAACAACATTTCAACATTTGACAAACCAGTACAGGAGGAGATGAGGGTCCTATTCCTGTAGGAATTCACAATCTGGGAGGGTTGGGGTTGGAAACAGAAAGGGAGGCCTGCTATGTGAGAGTGATGGACCGCTATGTGAGAGTGATGGACCGCTAGGTGAGAGTGATGGACCGCTAGGTGAGAGTGATGGACCGCTAGGTGAGAGTGATGGACCGCTAGGTGAGAGTGATGGACCGCTAAGTGAGAGTGATGGACCGCTAAGTGAGAGTGATGGACCGCTAGGTGAGAGTGATGGACCGCTAAGTGAGAGTGATGGACCGCTAGGTGAGAGTGATGGACCGCTAGGTGGGAGTGACGGACTGCAAGGTGGGAGTGACGGACTGGTTGCGTCAGTGAGTTGGGTGGTCGGCTTCCCTAAATAGGAACGTTTTAAGGGAGCGTTTGAAGGAAGAGAAACTAGGGGAAAGTCTGACAGCACGAGGGAGAGCGTTCCAGAGAGTGGGGGCTGATTTTTTTCTTTTAACATGTAATTACTTAAAACAAAAAAAAATCAGCAGTATGTGTTTTATAATGATTTGTATAATGTGTGTGTTTTATAATGAGTTTTATAATTTATAAAGGATTTTACCAGGAAGGATACATAATGTGTGTGTTTATTATGAGTTTTATAATGTGTTTATGTGTATTAGAAGTGGATTTATTTGTATTCTAGTTGCAGCTTGTGGTCGTGTCCTTTTAACGGCTTTAAAATGAAAAGTGGAACTGAGAGACTGTCATCCTCTTCAGAACATATCAATGCATGATATCTTGCCCTGATAACGCGGTCACCCTGTGAGCTAACGCTCCTTTCACCATTTCTTTGGGGAACTTGTTGACTTCTCTCTCCCCAGAGTCAGGTCACCACTGACCCCTTAATGAAGAGATGCAGAAGTATATATATATACACACACACACATACAGTCATTATATAGCTTTTCCTCTTGTCGGGCGATATTACATGACTGCTTAAGCCTAAGACCTTCCCAACCCATACCCCAATAACCCCTTCCCAGCCCATACCCCCATAACCTGAATAAAACACAAACACGTATATGTCAGTTGGAATGTGCATGGGCCACAGCTTTATTAAACCATATATATAACCATATATATATATAACCATCCCTTGCAGTGCTTACTCAAACTGCCCTATCGCTCCATGCAATAGGCATTACCAAACCATTGAGCTCGTCCCCACAAGCGAGGTCCGTCTCCCCCAGGCCTCACCCGATGGCGGCTCAAACCTCCATTAAGCACTGCTGTCCAGGGAAACCGCCAACGCCAGGGGCCGCCTCAGCGTCCGCCCCTGCGCCCCCCCGCAGACAGCGCCTCCTCCACACCAGACTGCAGCCCACCAGGAAAACATCCAACCCAATATCCGTGAGATGGACCCCATCCCCTCAAAGGACATTCCTATTGTCACCCTCCAGCTCCGTATGTCTAACTGACACTCCACCCAGATCACCCCCAAACCTCGAGATCTCCTTGTTAACCCGCTTCCGAGCCTTGTCCATAGCCCTGGGAGCCGCAAATTCCTCCCAACTGGGGCGAGAGACTATCTCTGAAAACACCAGTGATAAACCCCGAAAAATGGTGAAACAACTGGCTAAGTCCCGTTTCATCCTCCTAACCAAATCTACCGATCGGACCACCCCAAGATCGTTTCCCCCTGCATGTACCACTAACACCACATCCCTAGCCGCTTGTCTAGCCAACATCCTGCATTGTCCAGCCACCTGGGCCCAACGCAAACCTCTGATGCCAATCCACCGAATCGTAGCCAAGTCCAATCGTAGCCAAGTCCAATCGTAGCCAAGTCCTTTGGAAAACTCAGGTCCCAGCCAAGCGGCCGTTGTGCAGCCCGCTTGGCCGCCCAGTGTATATACGAGTGTCCGATGATCCAAACAGTCGTCGGGGATGAACCTGTAATCATAAGAGGTTAGGGCGCACATAGGATTGACAACAATCCGATCGCCATCTACCCACACGCCTACTCATGTCGTCTGACGCACCCGCCTCCACCACCATTGTCGCTGCGCCTATACGAAAAGAATGCGGCGCGAACTGCTTCGGGACGTGCCCCAAAGATGCACTACAACGCTTAAAATTAGGTCGATACACGCAAACAATACAACCCTGCGCTTCGGGAATCGCTCGCACCCGATAGCCCAAGAAGCCAAGAAACCCTGTAGCCCCTTCCCAAAAGTGGGAGGAAGCGTTTTCTTCAACTTCTCCTTCTTTTCCATGAACCGGTTAGGCCGTTTGGGACGGTCCACCGCCTCCCTATCCCCAGAAAGTAGTGTAAGCACATCCACATATTCGTTCTCCAAACCCTCTCCCGTAACCCGCAGTGACCCGCAACCCATTGGGGACAACTCGCCGGACCCATAAGAGATGCCCGCACCCCAACGGGAGGCACCTCCCCAGCACCCACCGCTGAGACCCCAATTAACTTGCAGGCCCAGTCATTCCCCCTGACCCCGAAACCAAAACTGCGCCAGCCTCGGAAAACCCCTGCTGACCCGACCTGTGCCAAAACCGGCGCGGGCGCTGCCCCAGATGTGCACGCAGACGCGGGACCCACAGCAGCAGAGCAGCGCAAGAACGCCAGGCGCGCGCTCCGCCGCACCGCCACTCGCTCGAAACTACGTGTCCCGCCACACTCAGCGAAGACTTCCCCTTAGCCGCGTCCTCCGACCCATCCTGCCAGCGTCTAAGAGCAGCAACCAGGGCTTCTAGCAACCCCGTCGTAACACCACCAGCACCACCCGACGCATTAACCCCCGAAAGGCCGAGCGATCCAAACGCTGCCCCCCCAAAATCCGACTCACGTGCAGCCAGCAGGGGGATCCTCCCGGAGCCCCAGCATCACAGCCAAAGGTGATCCCAGCGATGGACGCCCAGGAATAGCACCTCCACTGGTAACCGGCACCCTTCACCGACCTCCATCTCCTGCCACCAAGACACTCCTCGGCTGAGAGCGTTGAGAATGTCCATTCCACATTGAAATACTCCATCCGATATCCCCTGCACCAGTACCGGTATGTCCCCAGCCACCGGGCTCCCTGCAACTGCTGCCGACATGATCCTCCTCCAATGTCCAGCCGCACGACGGGCGCCGCCATGTTGCGGGCGGGCCGAACGCGCCGCCCGAAACGCTGCATGCCTGCAACGAGTGGGAGGGAGCCTGGAGGCAGCCGCTGCCACTCTCGGCACTCTCCCCCCGGCCGCCGAAAGTGAAGGACCTCCACGCGGGCTCCTCGAGAGCGACCTCCGTCGGCCATCTTACCTGGTCCGGGGGGGGGGTGGTTCCTTCCAAACCCCCCCTAAGTCCTTCCATCCCAGTCCCCTCGACCAACTCCTCCAGCCTCCACACGTAAAGACAGGGAAGAAACAGCAGGCACCCGCACCATGTTCACCCTCCTCCGCACACTCAAACGCAGATCCCTGGGTGGCGTGTCCATGACGACCGCCCTTCACCCGATTGGGAACCGGCTGCATCCACTTCCTTCTATTGATATTAAACCGGGCTCCCCTATGCCCCGGGGGGGGGCACTCGGGAGGGGCATTCTACCAATTTAGGCTAGACAGGGCCCTGGGAATGGCAAATCCGCAAGGACCCCACCTGGAACCAAATAACCCTTAAGGACCAAGAGAAAGTGGCGCGAATCACATCCACCCACAGAGCACCGCACCCACGGAACAACCCTCCAAACACCACCAAACCTCCCCAGTCCAAAGCCACTCCAGAGCCCCCCACCAGCACCCCCAACACAGAATGCACCTGCCAACATGCAACCCAATGACCATATCCGAATGCACCTGCAAACATTATCCAATGACCGTATACCGACTGCACCTGCAAACATGCCACACCGTGACCACACCGACTGGACTTGCGAACATGCAACACAGTGGCCCCACACAGAATGCGCCTGTAACATGCAACACAGTGACCATACCCGGAATGCACATGCAAACCTGCAACAGTGACCCCACACAGATTGCACACGCAAACCTGCAACACCGTGACCTCACCCGGAATGCACACGCAAACCTGCAACACAGTGGCCACATACAGAAAGAGCCTGCACACATGCAACACAGTGACCATACACTGAATGCATCTGCAAGTATGACACATCGTGACCACGCCCAGCACGCACGCGCAAAAGTCAACACAGTGACCATACCCGGAATGCACCCGCAAGCCTGCAACACAGTGGCCACATACAGAATGAGCCTGCAAACATGCAACACCGTGACCATACCCGGAATGCACATGCAACATAGTGACCACACACAGAATGCACACGCAAACATGCAACACCGTGACCACACCCGGAATGCACACGCAAACCTGCCACACAGTGGCCACATACAGCATGAGCCTGCAAACATGCAACACAGCGACCATACACTGAATGCATCTGCAAACATGCAACGCCGTGACCACGCACAGAACTTTTAAAACCCTCGGTTCCTAAGGGGTTAATGGGGTATTATGCTGCAGTAACCCCTATCGAAACCGCTAGTAAATTAAGCATTTTAGCAACTGAAACTGTTTACTACCATTATGTATTCAAACGTTTCCTGCACCATATCTCCCTTGTTCCCACGAAGGGATCAAAGTTTTCTCTCTCTCCAGTGCCGGACCTCAGGGTACCGGACCCCAGGGTGCAGGAGCCCAGGACCTCAGGGTGCAGAACCCCAGGGTGCAGGACCTCAGGGCACCGGACCCCAGGGTGCAGGAGCTCAGGACCTCAGGGTGCAGAACCCCAGGGTGCAGGAGCTCAGGACCTCAAGTTACAGGACCTCAGGGTGCACTCGCTAAAGGACACTGAAATTTCCTTCAATGGACTGAATTGTGAAGTATTTGTCCGCCGGCACCTGCCGGGTAAAGCACAGAACAGAAGATGCAGAGGAACAATTCCCATGTGACTCACGTGCAGCCATCAATGATCCTCCAGATGCCATCCGAACCGCAGCCAAAGGTGAGCCCAGCGCTGGACACCCAGGATCAACACCTCCACTGTTAACCGGTATTTCTCTCCGACCTCCATCTCCAGCCTCCGCGATGCTCCGTGGCCGAGAGTTTCGTGAATGACCGCTTCCAATATGCCGGCTGCCCTCCGCCGCCTCCTGCACCGGCGCCGTCCTGCCACCAGCCACCGGGCCTCTCCTCGCAGCCGCTGGAATGTTTCCCCTCCGTTCCTGTGCCGCCGGATGGGCGCCGCCATCTTGTGGGCGGGCCAAACGCACAGCCCGTGACGCTGTTCGTCTG
This sequence comes from Leptobrachium leishanense, assembly GCA_009667805.1. Lineage (NCBI taxonomy): Eukaryota > Metazoa > Chordata > Amphibia > Anura > Megophryidae > Leptobrachium > Leptobrachium leishanense. The sequence continues at coordinate 16,658 of RXON01002248.1, forward strand.
CGACGAGTGGGCGGGGCCCTGGAAGCCGCCGACGCTGCCCTCGTCGCTCTCCCCCTGGCTGCCGGAAGCGCCTGATCGTTGCGCGGGCTCCTAGAACGCGGCACCCGCCGGACATTCTGCCTAGCACGAGGGGGGGCGGTCCTCCGAACCCCCCAGCCCGATCTTCACCATCCCTGCGATCCAGGCCTTCCCCAGTGGCACCTAAACCGGGAGAGAACGTTGCAGGCGCACGTACTATGCTCACCCTCCTTGTACCGGAACGCAGCTCCCTGGGCGGTGTGTCCATCACCACGGACCCTTCCGATGAATAGGCACCGGCCGCATCCACTTCTCCCCCGCCGCTCATCCTGGATCCTCGAAGTCTCGGGGGACTCGGGCTGAGACGACTCGGTGGCCGGGAACACCGTTCTCTTCGCCACTGGCGGGGCTCCTCACTCGACCCTGGCGTCTGTTCACCAGGAGTAGCTAAGGCCTCCGCCATTAACTCTTGCACCGATGCTCCCCGAGCCGCAGCGTGTTCCTTTAACTGCTCCAGCAGCCCTTGCAGCGAAGAAGAAGCCATCCCAGCCAATTCACTTTTTTCTCTTTCTCACCAGAACACCTGAAAAACACCTGGAAACCTAGTCTCACCTTGATGCACTTCTCACGTTGGCAGGAACAGAGGAAGAACCCTGCACCCATCACCAGCATATATAGTCCAGGTAAGCAACATTGTTGCAAACACTCCACCAATAACGCCGTAGCTTTCCTTGACTGACAGGCCCATGCTTCCAACCAACCCCCCCCCCTCCCTGAGGGGCCCCAGGGATTCTAAACCCTTCCAGATCTTTCCTTAACCTACAGGCTCAGGCCATCAGTCATGTCCCCCTTCCTGAAGGTCCAGGGGGTTCTATCTTTGCGCATACGTTTGCGCCGGTGCAATAACACATTAACGTGAGGGGTAAAACCCTTTGCGCTGAACGTCGTATTACAATGTCAGGGCAACAAAGGTGCGTAATCGTCTAACGCGGGTGAACCTGCACGAACACTGCGTGAGCTTACTGTACTGCGCGCGTCCTATACTTAACAGCAAACGCGAATGTGAGCTGGTACACGGATGGTATTACAATCTATGCGCAGTTTGTAACGCACAGCCTTTATGCGCATAATTTTAGCAACTCCTAAAAGCTGGTGTTAATGGCAAATTCTATCAACCTGCCGAACCCAAATACACCAGCCCAAAAAATACACAGCACAGTATAGTTACACATAGAAACATAGAAACATAGAAAAATGTCGGCAGATAAGAACCTTTCGGCCCATCTAGTCGCCCAATTACATGGATACTTTACCTGGATTTATCTTTTGTTTAGGATAGCCTTATGCCTATCCCATGCTTTCTTAAATTCAATTACTGTTTTGGCCTCTACCACTTCAACTGGAAGACTGTTCCATGTATCCACCACCCTCTCAGTAAAATAATGCTTCCTGATGTTACTTTTAAACCTTTGCCCCTCTAATCTAAGACTATGTCCTCTTGTTTTGCTATTTTGTTTCCTTTTAAATATACTCCCTTCCTCTACCTTGTGGATTCCCTTTACGTATTTAAATGTTTCTATCATATCTCCTCTGTCTCGTCTTTTTTCCAAGCTGTACATGTTAAGATCATTAAGCCTTTCCTGGTAACTTTTCTCCTTCAAGCCGTACACCATTTTAGTAGCCCTTCTCTGAACTCTCTCTAAGATGTCTATATCCTTCTGGAGATACGGTCTCCAGTACTGCACACAGTACTCCAAGTGAGGTCTCACCAGTGCTCTGTACAGTGGCATGAGCACATCCCTTTTCCTACTGCTAATACCTCTCCCTACACAATACGCAGCGCGTCGATAATGGGGTATATCTACTAAGGATTTATTACTGAATTAGAGCAGCCCCTCTTAGGCCACAGATACCCCAGACACACCACAACAGCAAAAATACAAATCACAGGCATCTGCTGAGCGCCACGAATGTGGATTGTGATCCACTCAACATCTGTTTCAAAAGTCTATTCACAAAGCACCGAAATTTCAGTGCTTTGCGTTTCGGCCCATTTCACCCCATTTTGGTGATTCCATTTCTACAAAATAAAGTGATTAACTAGTGAACGGTCATCGTATTTTTGCCGAAATTACAGTCGCAAAACTGTTATCGGACGTTGGCAAAAACCACCGAATTGGTATCAGCGAATTCCACCGAACTGCAGAAAAAAAAGGTCTCCTCTTCTAATATGAGTAAATCAAGAAAAATGTGTCCAAATGATGAAGTCCTTTATAAAGTAATAAAGAGGTCTGTTACAAAATAAAGGCTTTTAAAAAATAAGATGAAAAAAGTCTAAAACAGACTAAAAATAATTTGCAAAAAATGAAAAGTATAATATATATATTATACTGTCAGGGTTTATATTCTCGCAGTGTATACAGTCATTGTGATATTACACTGTGTTTATATTCTCGCAGTGTATACAGTCATTGTGATATTACACTGTGTTTATATTCTCGCAGTGTATACAGTCATTGTGATATTACACAGTGTTTATATTCTCGCAGTGTATACAGTCATTGTGATATTACACTGTGTTTATATTCTCGCAGTGTATACAGTCATTGTGATATTACACTGTGTTTATATTCTCGCAGTGTATACAGTCATTGTGATATTACACTGTGTTTATATTCTCGCAGTGTATACAGTCATTGTGATATTACACTGTGTTTATATTCTCGCAGTGTATACAGTCATTGTGATATTACACTGTGTTTATATTCTCGCAGTGTATACAGTCATTGTGATATTACACTGTGTTTATATTCTCGCAGTGTATACAGTCATTGTGATATTACTGTGTTTATATTCTCGCAGTGTATACAGTCATTGTGATATTACACTGTGTTTATATTCTCGCAGTGTATACAGTCATTGTGATATTACACTGTGTTTATATTCTCGCAGTGTATACAGTCATTGTGATATTACACTGTGTTTATATTCTCGCAGTGTATACAGTCATTGTGATATTACACAGTGTTTATATTCTCGCAGTGTATACAGTCATTGTGATATTACACTGTGTTTATATTCTCGCAGTGTATACAGTCATTGTGATATTACACTGTGTTTATATTCTCGCAGTGTATACAGTCATTGTGATATTACACTGTGTTTATATTCTCGCAGTGTATACAGTCATTGTGATATTACACTGTGTTTATATTCTCGCAGTGTATACAGTCATTGTGATATTACACTGTGTTTATATTCTCGCAGTGTATTCAGTCATTGTGATATTACACTGTGTTTATATTCTCGCAGTGTATACAGTCATTGTGATATTACACTGTGTTTATATTCTCGCAGTGTATACAGTCATTGTGATATTACACTGTGTTTATATTCTCGCATTGTATACAGTCATTGTGATATTACACTGTGTTTATATTCTCGCAGTGTATACAGTCATTGTGATATTACACTGTGTTATATTCTCGCAGTGTATACAGTCATTGTGATATTACACTGGTGTTTATATTCTCGCAGTGTATACAGTCATTGTGATATTACACTGTGTTTATATTCTCGCAGTGTATACAGTCATTGTGATATTACACTGTGTTTATATTCTCGCAGTGAATACAGTCATTGTGATATTACACTGTGTTTATATTCTCGCAGTGTATACAGTCATTGTGATATTACACGTGTTTATATTCTCGCAGTGTATACAGTCATTGTGATATTACACTGTGTTTATATTCTCGCAGTGTATACAGTCATTGTGATATTACACGGTGTTTATATTCTCGCAGTGTATACAGTCATTGTGATATTACACTGTGTTTATATTCTCGCAGTGTATACAGTCATTGTGATATTACACGTTGTTTATATTCTCGTCGCAGTGTATACAGTCATTGTGATATTACACTGTGTTTATATTCTCGCAGTGTATACAGTCATTGTGATATTACACTGTGTTTATATTCTCGCAGTGTATACAGTCATTGTGATATTACACTGTGTTTATATTCTCGCAGTGTATACAGTCATTGTGATATTACACTGTGTTTATATTCTCGCAGTGTATACAGTCATTGTGATATTACACTGTGTTTATATTCTCGCAGTGTATACAGTCATTGTGATATTACACTGTGTTTATATTCTCGCATTGTATACAGTCATTGTGATATTACACTGTGTTTATATTCTCGCATTGTATACAATCATTGTGATATTACACGGTGTTTATATCTCGCAGTGTATACAGTCATTGTGATATTACACTGTGTTTATATTCTCGCAGTGTATAAAGTCATTGTGATATTACACTGTTTATATTCTCACAGTGTATACAGTCATTGTGATATTACACTGTGTTTATATTCTCGCAGTGTATACAGTCATTGTGATATTACACTGTGTTTATATTCTCGCAGTGTATACAGTCATTGTGATATTACACTGTGTTTATATTCTCGCAGTGTATACAGTCATTGTGATATTACACTGTGTTTATATTCTCGCATTGTATACAGTCATTGTGATATTACACGGTGTTTATATTCTCGCAGTGTATACAGTCATTGTGATATTACACTGTGTTTTATTCTCGCAGTGTATACAGTCATTGTGATATTACACTGTGTTTATATTCTCGCAGTGTATAGTCATTGTGATATTACACTGTGTTTTATATTCTCGCAGTGTATACAGTCATTGTGATATTACACTGTGTTTATATTCTCGCAGTGTATAGTCATTGTGATATTACACGGTGTTTATATTCTCGCAGTGTATACAGTCATTGTGATATTACACTGTGTTTATATTCTCGCAGTGTATAGTCATTGTGATATTACACTGTGTTTATATTCTCGCAGTGTATACAGTCATTGTGATATTACACTGTGTTTATATTCTCGCAGTGTATACAGTCATTGTGATATTACACTGTGTTTATATTCTCGCAGTGTATACAGTCATTGTGATATTACACGGTGTTTATATTCTCGCAGTGTATACAGTCATTGTGATATTACACTGTGTTTATATTCTCGCATTGTATATTATTATTATTATTATTATTCTTTATTTATAAAGCGCCAGCATATTCCGCAGCGCTGTACAATAAGCACAGTATAGACAGGGTTACAATACATTGAACAACATTTGACAAACAGTACAGGAGGAGATGAGGGCCCTATTCCCGTAGGAACTCACAATCTGGGAGGGTTGGGGTTGGAAACAGGAGGAGAGGACTGTAAGGTGAGAGTGATTGATGGTTGCGTCAGTGAGTTGGGTGGTAGGCCTCCCTAAATAGGAATGTTTTCAGGGAGCGTTTGAAGGAAGAGAAGTTAGGGGAAAGTCTGACAGCACGAGGGAGAGCGTTCCAGAGAGTGGGGGCTGCGCGTGAGAAATCCTGCAGTCTATCATGGGAAGAGGTGATGCGGGGAGAAGCTAGGCGCAGGTCACTGTTTGACCTTAGGGAGCAGGCTGGGGTGTATTTGGTGATTAGTGAGGACAGGTAGTGGGGAGCTGAGTTAGTGAGGGTTTTGTAGGTAAGGATAAGGATTTTGAACTTAATTCTGCAGTGGATGGGGAGCCAGTGAAGGGACTCGCAGAGGGGAGCGGCAGAGACAGAGCGGCGGGTGAGGTGAATTAGTCTGGCGGAGGCGTTCAGGATGGATTGTAGGGGGGAGAGGCGGGACAGAGGGAGGCCAGATAAGAGATTATTGCAATAGTCGAGTCGGGAGATTACCAGGGCGTGTATGAGTTGTTTTGTGGCGACAGCGGTAAGAAATGGCCGAATTCTGTAAATATTACGCAGTTGGTATCGGCAGGAGGAGGAAAGAGACTTGATGTGGGGGATGAAGGAAAGAGCAGAGTCAAGTGTAACTCCAAGACAGCGAACTTGGTTTGATGGGGAGATGGTGATACCCTCCACCGTGATCGAGAAGTCAGGAGGTGGGGCGGCATTAGAGGGAGGAATAAGTAGGAGCTCAGTCTTTGACATGTTGATCTTTAGGTGGTGGGAGGCCATCCAGGAGGAGATGCCAGATAAACAGTCACTGACTTTGGAAAGGACAGGGGGAGAGAGATCAGGGGTAGAGAGGTAGATCTGAGTGTCATCAGCGTAGAGGTGGTAATTAAAGCCAAAGCTGTTGATGATTTTGCCCAGGGAGGAGGTGTAGATGGAAAAGAGCAGAGGACCAAGGACAGAGCCTTGAGGTACACCAACAGATAGAGGCAATGAGGAGGAGGAGTTACCAGCAAAGGACACACAGAAGGACCTGTTGGATAAATAGGAGTCAATCCAAGCAAGTGCAGTGTCACCGAGACCCAGAGAGTTGAGGGTCTGTAGAAGGAGGGGGTGGTCAACAGTGTCAAAAGCAGCCGAGAGGTCAAGCAGGATGAGAATAGAATAGTGGCCGTGTTTTTTAGCAGTTAGGAGGTCGTTGGTGACTTTGGTGAGGGCAGTTTCAGTTGAGTGTAGGGGACGGAAGCCAGATTGCAGGGGGTCAAGTAGGGAATTGGAGGACAGGAAGAGGGAGAGGCGGTTGTATACAGTCATTGTGATATTACACGGTGTTTATATTCTCGCAGTGTATACAGTCATTGTGATATTACACTGTGTTTATATTCTCGCAGTGTATACAGTCATTGTGATATTACACTGTGTTTATATTCTCGCAGTGTATACAGTCATTGTGATATTACACTGTGTTTATATTCTCGCAGTGTATACAGTCATTGTGATATTACACTGTGTTTATATTCTCGCAGTGTATACAGTCATTGTGATATTACACTGTGTTTATATTCTCGCATTGTATACAGTCATTGTGATATTACACAGTGTTTATATTCTCGCAGTGTATACAGTCATTGTGATATTACACTGTGTTTATATTCTCGCATTGTATACAGTCATTGTGATATTACACAGTGTTTATATTCTCGCAGTGTATACAGTCATTGTGATATTACACTGTGTTTATATTCTCGCAGTGTATACAGTCATTGTGATATTACACTGTGTTTATATTCTCGCATTGTATACAGTCATTGTGATATTACACTGTGTTTATATTCTCGCAGTGTATACAGTCATTGTGATATTACACTGTGTTTATATTCTCGCAGTGTATAGTCATTGTGATATTACACGGTGTTTATATTCTCGCAGTGTATACAGTCATTGTGATATTACACAGTGTTTTATTTCTCGCAGTGTATACAGTCATTGTGATATTACACTGTGTTTATATTCTCGCAGTGTATACAGTCATTGTGATATTACACTGTGTTTATATTCTCGCAGTGTATACAGTCATTGTGATATTACACTGTGTTTATATTCTCGCAGTGTATACAGTCATTGTGATATTACACTGTGTTTATATTCTCGCAGTGTATACAGTCATTGTGATATTACACTGTGTTTATATTCTCGCAGTGTATACAGTCATTGTGATATTACACTGTGTTTATATTCTCGCAGTGTATACAGTCATTGTGATATTACACTGTGTTTATATTCTCGCAGTGTATACAGTCATTGTGATATTACACTGTGTTTATATTCTCGCAGTGTATACAGTCATTGTGATATTACACTGTGTTTATATTCTCGCAGTGTATACAGTCATTGTGATATTACACGGTGTTTATATTCTCGCAGTGTATACAGTCATTGTGATATTACACTGTGTTTATATTCTCGCAGTGTATACAGTCATTGTGATATTACACTGTGTTTATATTCTCGCAGTGTATACAGTCATTGTGATATTACACTGTGTTTATATTCTCGCAGTGTATACAGTCATTGTGATATTACACTGTGTTTATATTCTCGCAGTGTATACAGTCATTGTGATATTACACTGTGTTTATATTCTCACAGTGTATACAGTCATTGTGATATTACACTGTGTTTATATTCTCGCAGTGTATACAGTCATTGTGATATTACACTGTGTTTATATTCTCGCAGTGTATACAGTCATTGTGATATTACACTGTGTTTATATTCTCGCAGTGTATACAGTCATTGTGATATTACACTGTGTTTATATTCTCGCAGTGTATACAGTCATTGTGATATTACACTGTGTTTATATTCTCGCAGTGTATACAGTCATTGTGATATTACACTGTGTTTATATTCTCGCAGTGTATACAGTCATTGTGATATTACACTGTGTTTATATTCTCGCAGTGTATACAGTCATTGTGATATTACACTGTGTTTATATTCTCGCAGTGTATACAGTCATTGTGATATTACACTGTGTTTATATTCTCGCAGTGTATACAGTCATTGTGATATTACACTGTGTTTATATTCTCGCAGTGTATACAGTCATTGTGATATTACACGGTGTTTATATTCTCGCAGTGTATACAGTCATTGTGATATTACACTGTGTTTATATTCTCGCAGTGTATACAGTCATTGTGATATTACACTGTGTTTATATTCTCGCAGTGTATACAGTCATTGTGATATTACACTGTGTTTATATTCTCGCGCAGTGTATACAGTCATTGTGATATTACACTGTGTTTATATTCTCGCAGTGTATACAGTCATTGTGATATTACACTGTGTTTATATTCTCGCAGTGTATACAGTCATTGTGATATTACACTGTGTTTATATTCTCGCAGTGTATACAGTGTCTCCCTGTCGTTTATATGAAAGATACAGGACACATTTGAGGCGACTGAAATGATGGGAAATGGGAAGATAAGGTTATGGCGGCATTAGATATAACCTCCTTATATAAATAATAATAGCTCCATTCCACACGTTAAGAGGTTGGAGGTGGTGACAAAAAATTTCAGGCAGCAGCAAAGGGGTTAAGAAAACCTGGGCTGAAAAACATTTTTTAATTTAAAAAAGTTGTACCAAGGTGCAGATCACCCAGATCAGCGGGTTAATTCTGACCAGCACTGAAAGGGTTAAAAATGAATCCCCCCCCCAGTGATCCCTCACCTCCCTGGCCTCAGGTCAAAGAGCAGAGACAATGTTACAAGTTACTGGCTGAGAGAGTAACAGGCTGTCACTTCTGTCACATGACTCAGACCGCTGCCATTGGCTGCAGGGGGGGGGATCTCTGACTTGCCAGGCAGCTGGTGATCAGATCACTGGAAAATCAGGCGATTCGGCAGAGGGCCAGAAAGCCGCCGGGAGTTTAAGCCCTAAGATGGCATAACTCACCTGACAGCAGCGAGGGGTTAAAAGTGGCTTTTGTAACTTCAAACGGTTTTCAAAAACGGTCCAAACTATAGAAATTCCCAAAAAGCTCCGTGTCACATGTTGCTGCAGTCGACCTCTGCCAATGGAAATATGATGATTTCTGAAAGGGAGGCTCTACTCGCTCTGACCACTTTATCTTTTCTAGGTGGTCAGAGTGAGACAAGAATCCCTCCCCCCTCTGAATCAGCTCTGACAGCTGTGTGAAGCAGAGGAGTTTCCTCCACTGACACAGCTGTATATTGCGTTTATGATGATACAAGAATCAAAAGGTATTCGAATTAATAGTTACAGCCACAAGCAGAGAAATAATAAATAAAAAGGGATTAAAAACGCACAGAACCTACTTACGAGTCAGCGAGCTAAGAGGACATCTGTGACCAAGAGGCTGGGATTGGAAGCACGGCAAACTCCCACTTACCTGGGCCCCAGAAAGAAGAAGCCCCGCGCACGACTCTGGCCACACAATTTTATTTGGAAATGGACGGCTCGCAGGCCGGGAGCGTAAAAGATCAGTACAGTAACGAGGCAGTGTCACTAAAACATATAATAATACAACCAGGGAGAGAAAAATGTTGGTCAGGAAGAAAATTATATTATATGACCGGGAAAGGAGGGGGGGGGTGCACTCACATAACTCTCAATAATCATCAGGATGTCAATACCATCAGTAGCAGCAACAAGCAGGTGGAGGGTACAATGCTGAGGGGGGGCAGGAAGAACATGGGGCTCACAAATATCACCAGCATACATTGCCCAACGCGACTTGGAGAGCAGTTTACAAGTCGACCAATAGTGCTCGGACCTCTGTGCTGGTGGAGGTCATTCACCATCTGGCCCAAAATACCGTATACCTCCAGATCGTAGGATCAGAGGAGAAGTACAGTAGTTCCACAGAATGTAGCTCTTCCATGTTAGTGAGCCACAGGCTCGGGGGAGGGATCGTTGGCGTCCGCCAGAACAAGGGGCAATATTAAGCAGGCGAATGCAGACCGAGTGTATGTTGTGATCGAGTGCGGTACGTGGTGTAACAGCAGCGGAGCAGGTAGTAGGGCTGGCGGTGGGTCAATAAAAAACTGCAGGAGCCGGTGTATTCGTTCCCAAAATGGCTTAATTAAGGGGCAATGTCACCAGATGTGAATCACGGTACCAGTCTCGGACTCACACCTCCAGCAAGCGTCACTCAGGGTCCGGTACATGTGACAGAAGCTGCGGGGTCCTATACCACATGGATAACAATTTGTAAGCAGTCTCCTGCGTCTTCGTGGAAACCGAGCAATGATGGGTAAGATCACAAATCCTCCTCCACTGCTCGTCAGTAAATGCGGCATCCAACAATAATTCCCATAAGCCCGGGTGCCCCCCCCCGAGGCTCTCCGGAGGAGGGAGTACAGAAGCGAGACCCCATGGGGTAAGGGTTTCTGCGTACAACATAGGCGTTCAAATTCAGTGAGGGGGCGTATTAGCATCGGTCGCTGGGGAATAGATCACAAAGCTTCGAACCGGTTGGTACCGAAAGTAGTGCAGAAATGCGATGGCATCTTCCCCCATCAGCGCCTCTAGGGTGATAAGTTCGCCGTCCTGGTAGAGATGACTGAGACAGGGAAGGTCATGTTTCAGTATGGCGCGAAAGGTTGCGGAGTCGCATCCAGGGGGAAAGTCTGAGCGATAAGTCGGAGAGGACAAAAAGGTGCCGGGTCAGAAGACAGTCCCAGAGGTCACATAGGTCGATGCCAGAGTTGAAGGGTCGCAGACACAAAGTACGGGCGTCTCGTCAGGTGTAAGCCCTGCAGTCGGGGCAACCAAGGTGAGGTTGCCATCGGGACCTCCACCTCCCCCCAAAGTCTGGGAGTTCCACGTCTCGACCACCCTAAAGAGATGACATGCTCTATAATAAAGGGTGAAATCGGGGACGGCCAGACCTCCCTCCTGCTTAGGCAAGGTCAGAGTCTGGAACCGAATTCTGGGGCGGGCACCACGCCAAATGTAAGAGAGTAATAAAGTACGGAGAGATCGGAAATACAGAGCAGGGATAACAATGGGGATAGAGGCGCGGAAGTAAATTCATTTTAATGACCTGTACCCGTCCCAACCAGGATATGTGCGGCTAGTGAAAGAATGGAGGACAGGCACAAAATGATCATGGTAAATGCGGGTGTGATCTGAAGTCAGCCGTATTCCCAGATATTTGATACGAGTGTCAGTCCATTGAAATGGAAAGCTAGGGCTCTGAGGGGGGGGGCAAGGAGACATTAAGAATATGGGAGTGGGAGAAATTTATTTTAAGGTTAGAGAGGGAGCCGTAAAGGCGGAATGCTGCGAGTACATTAACTAGAGTGATTTCAGGCTTGGTTATAAAGAACAGAAGGTCAGGATATGTTCAGTGGGTCCGACCTGCAGCCCGTTATGTCAGGGCTGGGGCCGATAGAGTTAAGGAAGGGCTCAAGGGCCAACACGAGTGGGCACCCCTGACGCGTCCCGTATGTGTCAGGTTTAATACCTTGCAGGTACTCGCCTCTCAGGTGATGAGTCCAATATGCAGTTTGAAAGGGGTGCACACTGACGATGGGTGGAGAGGTATTGCTGGAGGACAGACAGGAGGCTGTGGGACAGGACGCAGTGGGAATTACTGGTTTGGCTGAGGGTGATTGGGGAAGCAGTCCTTGTGTCCAGGTAAGGAGGTTGGATGGGTGATTGCTCCTGGGAGAGCACGGTGGGAAGGACAGTTGTTCCTGGGAGAACACAGTGGGTCTTGAAGTAGGGGAAACACAGAGGGTCCTGGAGCAGGGGAACACGGTGGGTAGGTAGGGGAAAGCAGGTCTTTCAGGAGCTCGTATAGCTGGAACAGGAGACAACAATGAAGCGAGGATCAGAGGGCGTGTGGAGCCTTTATTGATAGGCACATGGGTGAATCACGTGACCAGAGGTGTGTGTGTGTTATGTGATTTTAACTGTTTCATGCTGGTGCTGTGCTGAAGGGCAGCACCTTTCATGCAGCCCTCTCTTGCAGGTAATGTCACAGGAACGGACAGGAATGGTCCTGACAGTATGCAAAAGGTAGAGGTATACACCCCATTAACACAAATCCGAGCAGTGGGATTAATATACAGCGCCCAGATCCATGCGCAGAGGTGAGGGCCCAGGTCAAGGTGTGATAGGGTGTTAAATAAAAAGTCCCAGTTAACCCTGTCAAAAGCTTTTTCTGCATCCGTACATAGCAGAATTAGGTCCTCTTTCCGGCGCCCAGCCCTGTGTATGAGCGTTAGGGCCCTGATGGAATTGTCCTTCGCCTCACGGCCTGGGACAAAACCCAACTGGTCAGGGTGCACAAGTGCTGGAACATCAGGGAGCAAGCGAGAAGCCTGAATTTTGGCGAAAAGTTTTAAATTGCAAGTAAGGAGAGATGGGGCGGAAATTCTCAGTGTGTATGGTCTTTGCCCTCCTTGGGGATCAGAGAGATGTTGGCGGCTAGGGTCTGGGTAGGGATCAAGTGGCCATCAGGGATGGAGTTGAATGCTGCAAGGAAGTGGGCAGAAAGAGGACCTTGAAAGCGCCTGTAATAGGATAAAGGGAGACCGTCAGGGACCGGGCATTTCCCTGATTTAGATGATTTTATGGCCTCCGTTAGTTCCTCTATCGTAAGGGGGGGTTTCTAGGAGTCCTGCGGACGACCGCGAGACCTTCCGGGAATGCGAGCTGGACAAGTAGTCCTGGATGCTCTGCTGAAGTGCTGAATGGCTGCGGGTTGACCCTGGGGCAGGGAGGTCATAAAGGGATTCATAGTAGGTGCAGAGCGCTGACTGAATTTGGTTAGGTTGGTGTTGCATTCGGTGTTGAGAATCTCGGACTTTTGCAATGTAAGAAGTGGCTTTACGTAGCATGCGCACCAGTAAGCGGCCGCTTTTGTCCCCATGGGCATAAAAGAACATTTTGGAGCGTAACCATTGCCTGTGGTGATAGGAGTTAAGTAAAACCAAAAAGGTCCCTTCGTGCCTGAGTTAAGTTCGTCAGTATTCCCGGGTCTAACGTGTCCTTGTGCAGGGTTTCCAGTCGGTGTACTTAGGAGGTCGCGTCAGAAAGGTCTGTCGCTTAAGCGCAGAGGCCTTTTGTATGAAAAAGCTGCGTATAACGCACTTGTGGGCTTTCCCAGACAGTCAAAAGGTGCCAGGTTGGGGGTGTTGTTTTCTTGAAACTAGTGGAGAGTTTGGTTACATTCTTGGGCAATGACCGGGTCAGACAACAAAAAGGTCATTGAGTCGCCATGCGGGTGCGGTGGGCCTGTAGAGGGGGAATCTATGCGCAGTGTGATCAGATCGTGGTTGGACCAAGTGATGTCACCTATCTGTACCGAGCGAAGGTCCGGTAAATAGTAGTGAGGTAGAAAAAAGTAGTCAAGGCGTGAGTATACTTGAGCTGGGTGAGAGAAGAAGGTGTAGTCTTTGCCCTCAGGATGGAGCGCACGCCAGCAATCCACCAATCGTTCGGTATGCAATAGTGTCTTCATGCGGCGGATAACGTGTGGGTACTGCAGAGCGGCCCGATGAGCTATCCATACGGGGGGTCTAACGGGAGATTAAAGTCACCACCCAGTATCAAACATCCTTCTGTGAATCCCGAGATCACCCCCAATACTTTGCTCAAAAATCTGTGTTGGTTCCTATTCGGGGCATAGATATTAGCAAACGTGTACTTGCGACCCAAAATAGTCCCCTTCACGAGAACATATCGGCCACCTGCGTCCGTCTGGGTTGCAACGTGTTCAAAAGGAACTGATTTATTAAACAGTATGGCTGCCCCTGATTTGGCTTCAGAATTGTTGCTGAAGTATCCAAAGGGAAACCAGCGGTTAGATAAGAAGGTGCAGACCCCTCTTTAAAGTGGGTCTCTTGGAGATAAACGACGGACGCATGTGCCGACCTGACATTGCGAAGGGCATGTGATCTTTTCTCTGACTTGTTAAGACCTCGGGCATTAATGGATAACAGTGTGAGGTAGGATGGTATGGAGTCAGACATTGTCAGTAGGGATGAGCCGAACACGTCCGAGTTCAGGTTCGTATTCGAAACCCTGAACTTTCCAAATGTTCGGATCCGAACCCGAACACGAGTTTTCCATGAAATAAGGGTTAAAAATAAAACCCCAAAATTCCTTCAAATACTGTGCCTAGGAGTTCCCCATGACCTGCCCGTGAAGTGGTGGATTTCTAGGATGTATAAAAGCACTTAAAAACAAAAAAAAAATGACGGTAAATGCTTTTCCTTTAATCTTTCCATAAACAACTGCTTGGGGCGGCAGTCTGTATGAAAAGAGACGTTTTCGGACACGTAGAAAAAGTTTAGTGATTTTTTGGCTAAATTATTGTGAAACTTATGCAGGCTTTGGATGAACGTAACAATAGGTAATTTAAAATTGGGCTTTTAGCGTCGGCAACAGTGCCGTCACACCGTAACCCCTCTGAGGATATGAATCTGATACAGGCGTCAGTGCACCCAGATATTGTGCTTTTGGTGCCAGGCCAGCAAGTACAATCATACAGTAACACCTCTGTAGTATTGTGGAAGAATGCAGGGTTGGACCCTGCGGTTCAAAAAATTGAAATGATATAAATCTGGCACAGGCGTCATTGCAGCCAAATATTGTGCCTTTCATGGCAGCAAATGCATTCACACTGTAACCCTTTTGTGGTATTGTGGAAGAGTTCAGTGCCGGAGGTTTTGTGAATGCAGAAGACCTCCCCGATCTATTCCGTTACGTCAGCATCAGGGGATTGATAGCTGCTGATCCAGGACTGATTCATTTTTATAAATGTCAGCCGGTCTACAGAGTCGGTGGACAGACGCACTCTTTTGTCTGTGACAAAACCTCCAGCGGCACTGAACGTCCTTTCGGAAAGCACGCTAGATGAAGGGCAACCTAGTAGCTGCATAGCATATTGGCTAAGTTCTGGCCAGTGATCCAATCTCAACACCCAGTAAGCCAGTGGATCATCTGCTGGAAAGGAATCCAGGTCTGCCCTTGCCCCTAGGTAGTCCTGCACCATATGGTGAAGACGCTGGCAATGGGTGCCTACATTTGACGTCCCTGGGCGTTGTGGACTAAAAAAATTTAAAAAGGCACCAGTCAAGCGGCCCTGGCCTTCACCACTATTCCTCTCATCATCCGCAGCCTTAGAAGCACGTGTGTCAGCACTTGGTAATCTACCAGTGCCTGGAAAGGTGTTACACAAGTGTCGCTTTAGAGCATCCAAGTTTTTTCATCCTGTGCTCCCTCTGTGCGGGTAGGATGAGCTCTGCAACTTTACCCTTGTATCGTGGATCAAGAAGGGTTGCCAACCAGTAATGATCCCTCTCCTTGATAGCACGAATCCTTGGGTCCTTTAGCAGGCTTTGCATTATTAGGGAGCCCATGCAGCGTAGGTTGGAGGTGGCATTAGCTTCCGAGTCTTCCTGGTCAATGAGGATGACCCCATCGTGCACTTCCTCCTCCCAGCCACGCACTAGCCCTTGTGTTTCTGGGCACACAAAACCCGTCCTTGAGGAATCCCCACCTTCAATGACCCCACTACTTAAATATTCTGCCTCCTCCTGTCTGATCTGAGTAGGACCCGCTGGAATGCTGTCTGCGGAAAGACTGGGTCCTTGAGAGCTAGGGAAGGCCTCCTCTTCCGCCCGCTGCTCTGCCTCTAGAGCCACATCTATAATTCCCCGCAGAGTGTGCTCCAGCAGGAACACTAAAAGGAATTGTGTCACTGATGCATGCACTGTCCCTGCTCACCATCCTCGTTGCCTCCTCAAAATGGTGACAGTACAGTGCATGCATCCTTGATCAGCCACTGCGGGGGGGGGGGGGAAACAAGTTGACCTGAACCTGTCCTTGTGCCACTCACACAGGTACTCGTTGATGGCCCTCTGCTGCTTGTGCAGACGCTGCAGCATTGCTAATGTCGAGTTCCACCTGGTGGGCATGTCACAGATCAGACGGTTTGTGGGAAGGTGGAACTCTTTGAATTTCTGCCAGGCGAACGCTTGCTGGGAATGACCGTCTGAAGTGGCTGCAGACTTTTCTGGCCTGGATGAGAAGCTCTGGCAGCCCTGGGTACTTGGTTAGGAAACGCTGTACCACCAGATTTAGGACGTGTGCTAGGCATGGTACATGCATCAATTTACCCTTGCGTAGGGCAGAGAGACGGTTGCTGCCATTATCGCAGATGATCATTCCCAGCTCAAGCTGGCGTGGTGTTAACCATCTCTGCACCTGCCCCTGCAGAGCTGACAAAATGTCTGACCCGGTGTGGCTCCTGTCCCCTAAACAAACCAGCTCAAGCACAGTATGGCATCTTTTTGCTTGAGCCATTGCGTAGACCCTGTCAGGCGTCGGTTTAACTGCCACTTCAGAGACAGAGAAGGAGGAGGAGGAAGAGGTGGTGGTGGAGCAGACAGACCTCATACAAGCAGCTTTCTGGAAGCGTGGTGGATAAACAAGCTCCAGCACAGAGCCCCGTCTTGGATACCTCCCAGCTGCAATCAGAGTTACCCAGTGTGCCATGAAGGAAATGTAATGACCCTGTCCATGCTTGCTGGACCACGTGTCTAAAGTCACATGCACCTTGCTGCTGACTGCCTTTGCCCCATTCCCTCACATCTAATTCCTCCCCTCTCCTCCTCCCTCACCCCTGCTCTCACACACATCTTCAACCTATCTCTCTCCACTGGCTCCTTTCCATCCGCCTTCAAACACGCGCTAGTTACCCCTTTACTAAAAGAAACCATCCCTAGATCCCAACTCTCCATCCAACTACCGCCCTGTATCCCTGCTTCCCTTTACCTCTAAGCTCTTAGAAAAACTAGTCTTCAACCGCCTCTCCCTCTTCCTGTCATCCAATTCCCTACTTAACCCCCTACAATCTGGCTTCCATCCCCTACACTCAACTGAAACTGCCCTCACCAAAGTCACCAACGACCTCCTAACTGCTAAAAAACACGGCCACTATTCTATTCTCATCCTGCTTGACCTCTTGGCTGCTTTTGACACTGTTGACCACCCCCTCCTTCTACAGACCCTCAACTCTCTGGGTCTCGGTGACACTGCACTTGCTTGGGTTGACTCCTATTTATCCAACAGGTCCTTCTGTGTGTCCTTTGCTGGTAACTCCTCCTCCTCATTGCCTCTATCTGTTGGTGTACCTCAAGGCTCTGTCCTTGGTCCTCTGCTCTTTTCCATCTACACCTCCTCCCTGGGCAAAATCATCAACAGCTTTGGCTTCAATTACCACCTCTACGCTGATGACACTCAGATCTACCTCTCTACCCTGATCTCTCTCCCCCTGTCCTTTCAAAAGTCAGTGACTGTTTATCTGGCATCTCCTCCTGGATGGCCTCCCACCACCTAAAGATCAGCATGTCAAAGACTGAGCTCCTACTTATTCCTCCCTCCAATGCCTCCCCACCTCCTGACTTCTCTATCACGGTGGAGGGTATCACCATCTCCCCATCAAACCAAGTTCGCTGTCTTGGAGTTACACTGGACTCTGCTCTTTCCTTCATCCCCCACATCCTGTCTCTTTCCTCCTCCTGCCAATACCAACTGCGTAATATTTCCAGAATTCGGCCATTTCTTACCGCTGTCACCACAAAACAACTCATACACGCCCTGGTAATCTCCCGACTCGACTATTGCAATAATCTCTTATCTGGCCTCCCTCTGTCCCGCCTCTCCCCCTACAATCCATCCTGAACGCCTCCGCCAGGCTAGTTCACCTCACCCGCCGCTCTGTCTCTGCCGCTCCCCTCTGCAAGTCCCTTCACTGGCTCCCCATCCACTGCAGAATTAAGTTCAAATTCCTTATCCTTACCTACAAAACCCTCACTAACTCAGCTCCCCACTACCTGTCCTCACTAATCACCAAATACACCCCAGCCCGCTCCCTAAGGTCAAACAGTGACCTGCGCCTAGCTTCTCCCCATGATAGACTGCAGGATTTCTCACGCACAGCCCCCACTCTCTGGAATGCTCTCCCTCGTACTGTCAGACTTTCCCCTAACTTCTCTTCCTTCAAACGCTCCCCGAAAACATTCCTATTTAGGGAAGCCTACCACCCAACTCACTGACACAACCATCAATCACTCTCACCTTACAGTCCTCTCCTCCTGTTTCCAACCCCAACCCTCCCAGATTGTGAGTTCCTACGGGAATAGGGCCCTCATCTCCTCCTGTACTGTTTGTCAAATGTTGTTCAATGTATTGTAACCCTGTCTATACTGTGCTTATTGTACAGCGCTGTGGAATATGCTGGCGCTTTATAAATAAAGAATAATAATAATAATAACATTGTCTTCCACGTGCTGGTATAGTGCTGGAATGGCCTTGCGTGAAAAGTAATGGCGTTTTGGAACCTGCCTCTGTGGTACAGCACATTCAGCAAATTCATGGAAGGGAGCAGAGTCCACCAGCTGGAAAGGCAGCAGCTGCAATGCGAGTAATTTTGCTAAGCTGGCATTTAGACGCTGTGCTGGGGGATTGTTGGGACTATATTTTTTCTTTCGCTGCAGCAGCTGCGGCAACGTAATCTGACTGCGTAAATCTTCAGCTACTGGGATGATGTCACATTGTGAGGAAGGACCTGGTACATCCATTACTGTAGCATCATCCCTGTTGGTGGAGGTTGTAGACAATGACATGGCAGGACATACAGTGGGGGTAGAGACAGATGAGGAGGAGGAGGACCTACGCAAAGTTTTGCGCCAACGGGATGTGTGGCACTTATTCATATGTCGCCTCAAGCACGTGGTACCCAAGTGTCCGGCATCTTTCCCACGATTAAACCTCATCTGACATAGATTACAAATAGCAACGCTGTGCTCCACTGCACATTTCTTAAAGAACTCCCAGAGTTCCTGCATGTGTTCTTTGAGACAACAGCGCTCTGCACCGGAGCAGCTCTGACATGTGATGCCTTGGACTGGCTAGTGCTACGGTTTGTCACAGAGGAGGTTGTGCCTCGTGTTTCCTGTGCCTCCTCCTCCCCCCTCCTCCTCACTTAATTCCTCTGTTTGATCTGGCACCCAGGTGGAGTCAGTGACCTCATCATCATTGTCATCATCACCCCCTATCTCCTCGTCACTGGAGCCAACTTGGCAGTATGCTGCAGCTGCTGGGGCAACATGAGTGCCAGTTATTTGTGTGTCATCACTGGCACCCCCTTCCTCTAGGTTGATTATACTCCCTTCCTCAACCTCAGAGATTGAATCAGAGCACTGTACTTGCTGCGCATCCTCAAGCAGCATGTCACTGTCATTGTAGTCAAACAATTCAGCTGACTCCGTGTGTGATAGCGAGGCTATGGCAGGAGTAGCTGGACATGGAGGCTGCATTAGATGCTTTGGCAGCCGAGGTGGACTGTAAAGCACTAGAAGCCTGGCTGGCAGAGGACTTGGAGGATGAGGATGGCCTGGTTAGCCAATCCACCAAATCCTCAGTATCTTGCTGCTGCTTAAGACGGCCAGCACCAGTTAGAAAGGACAAACGTGCCCCTGCAGAAGATGCACCACATCCACCACGATCAGAGGCACAGCCTCCCGACACAGGGACTGCTTGCCCTCTTATCTGTGTCTGGGAGCGTCTGCCTGTCCTTTCAGACATGGTGAGTGATATATACAGTTGTGTTCAAAATTATTCAACCCCCACTGAAATTGAGTGTTTTGGCCAGTTTGACATTGATTTTGATCATTCAGTCATCTTGCTTACAATTAGATCAAAGAGGCACGTGTAGGTCAGACAAATATAACATAACATTTATAATGAAATAACCACAAATGTCTTTTCTGTGCTCACATCATTATCAGTTTTATTCAACCCCAAGTGACATTCAATCTTTAGTACTTATAACTGTAAAAGGATGTTGTACTAACAGCTTTTAAACGTGAAGCATAGCTTGACACAAGTGTCTTGCAGCCATCTACGGGTATCTTCGCCCATTCGTCATGGGCAAAAGCCTCCAGTTCAGTCACATTCTTAGGCTTGCGCACTGCAACTGCTTTCTTTAAGTCCCACCAGAGGTTCTCAATCGGATTTAAGTCAGGTGACTGCGATGGCCACTCCAAAATGTTCCAGCCTTTAATCTGCAACCATGCTCTAGTGGACTTGGAGGTATGCTTGGGATCATTGTCCTGTTGAAAGGTCCAACGTCTCCCAAGCCTCAGGTTTGTGACGGACTGCATCACATTGTCATCCAATATCTCCTGGTACTGAAGAGAATTCATGGTACCTTGGACACGCTGAAGCTTCCCTGTACCTGCAGAAGCAAAACAGCCCCAAAGCATGATTGACCCCCCGCCATGCTTCACAGTAGCAAGGTGTTCTTTTCTTCATAGGCCTTGTTCTTCCTCCTCCAAACATAGCGTTGATCCATGGGCCCAAACCGTTCTAATTTTGTTTCATCAGTACACAGAACACTATCCCAAAACTTCTGTGGTTTGTCCACATGACTTCTGGCATACTGCAGTCGACTCTTCTTATTCTTTGGAGACAGCAAGGGGGTGCGCCTGGGAGTTCTGGCATGGAGGCCTTCATTACGCAGTGTGCGCTGTATTGTCTGGGCTGTAACTTCAGTACCCACATCTGACAAATCTTTTCTCAGTTCCTCAGCAGTCACACGGGGACTTTTCTCCACTCTACGCTTCAGGTAGCGCACAGCAGTCGAAGTCAGCATCTTCTTTCTGCCACGACCAGGTAGCGTTTCAACAGTGCCCTTTGCCTTGAATTTGCGAATGATGCTTCCTATGGTCTCTCTTGGTTTGTTTAACATCTTTGCAATCTTCTTATAGCCATTGCCCTTCCTGTGAAGAGTAATCACCTCTTCTCTTGTCTTCCTGGACCATTCTCTTGACTTCACCATGTTTGTAACCACACCAGTAAATGTCTAGAAGGAGCTGAGTATCACAGTCATTTTAAAGCTGCCTAATTGGTGCTTATTATGCTTTATTGCTGCTCCGTGACATCCACAGGTGTTTTCAATACCTGATTGAAAACACTTGAATGAACCTCTGTTCTTCAGAGTGGTAGTCTTTAAGGGGTTGAATAATTGTGTCAATGAAGAATTCACAAAAGAAACATTTACTACTGTATTACAAAACCAATTGATGTCATTTTAGTTGCATATGGTTCTTTAAAAAGTCCTTGTAGGATTTCATTCTGAATACAATTACAAATGTCACTAAATTCCCTAAAACCCTTTACAGCATTGGGGGTTGAATAATTTTGAACACAACTGTAGATTAAATATATACAGAACTCTGATTCAACTCTGGTATAAAGATTAAAGATTTCCAGAACTCTGATATAACTCAGTGAGACACCCTGATAGCTGGCAGCCAGTGACAAGACACAGATTACAAGTCTCAGAAACCTCCTATAAATCAGTGAGACCCCCTGATGGGTGGCAGCCAGTGAGATCACATGGATTATAACAATTCCAATATTTTGTAGAAATTAGTGACCCCCAAAATACTTGCTGGCAATGACAAGAGACAGATCACCTCAATTCCCGGATATTTGGTAAAATTAGTGACCCCCAAAATACTGCGTGGCACTGGCTGTGTGACAAGACACAGATCACCTCAATTCCCAAATGTTTTGTAGAAATTTGTGACCCCCAAAATACTTGCTGGCAGTGACAAGACACACATCACCTCAATTCCCAGATATTTGGTAGAAATGAGACCCCCGTCGCGTGGCAAACCAGCAGTAAGAACACACAACAATCTCCTATGAAATCTCCTCTCAAATGCGTGCTGAAGCTATGCGTGGAAACCTTATATAGTGTGCTGCGGGACTTAGCTCTGTGAGCCCATGATTGAGCCGTGATTGGCATAGTGTTCAACTAGTCTTGCACCAGACTTGTGGTCAGGTGCAAGACTGTAGCCAATTACAGTTGTGTTCAAAATTATTCAACCCCCAATGCTGTAAAGGGTTTTAGGGAATTTAGTGACATTTGTAATTGTATTCAGAATGAAATCCTACAAGGACTTTTTAAAGAACCATATGCAACTAAAATGACATCAATTGGTTTTGTAATACAGTAGTAAATGTTTCTTTTGTGAATTCTTCATTGACACAATTATTCAACCCCTTAAAGACTACCACTCTGAAGAACAGAGGTTCATTCAAGTGTTTTCAATCAGGTATTGAAAACACCTGTGGATGTCACGGAGCAGCAATAAAGCATAATAAGCACCAATTAGGCAGCTTTAAAATGACTGTGATACTCAGCTCCTTCTAGACATTTACTGGTGTGGTTACAAACATGGTGAAGTCAAGAGAATGGTCCAGGAAGACAAGAGAAGAGGTGATTACTCTTTACAGGAAGGGCAATGGCTATAAGAAGATTGCAAAGATGTTAAACATACCAAGAGAGACCATAGGAAGCATCATTCGCAAATTCAAGGCAAAGGGCACTGTTGAAACGCTACCTGGTCGTGGCAGAAAGAAGATGCTGACTTCTACTGCTGTGTGCTACCTGAAGCGTAGAGTGGAGAAAAGTCCCCGTGTGACTGCTGAGGAACTGAGAAAAGATTTGTCAGATGTGGGTACTGAAGTTTCAGCTCAGACAATACGGCGCACACTGCGTAATGAAGGCCTCCATGCCAGAACTCCCAGACGCACCCCCTTGCTGTCTCCAAAGAATAAGAAGAGTCGACTGCAGTATGCCAAAAGTCATGTGGACAAACCACAGAAGTTTTGGATAGTGTTCTGTGGACTGATGAAACAAAATTAGAACTGTTTGGGCCCATGGATCAACGCTATGTTTGGAGGAGGAAGAACAAGGCCTATGAAGAAAAGAACACCTTGCCTACTGTGAAGCATGGTGGGGGGGTCAATCATGCTTTGGGGCTGTTTTGCTTCTGCAGGTACAGGGAAGCTTCAGCGTGTGCAAGGTACCATGAATTCTCTTCAGTACCAGGAGATATTGGATGACAATGTGATGCAGTCCGTCACAAACCTGAGGCTTGGGAGACGTTGGACCTTTCAACAGGACAATGATCCCAAGCATACCTCCAAGTCCACTAGAGCATGGTTGCAGATTAAAGGCTGGAACATTTTGGAGTGGCCATCGCAGTCACCTGACTTAAATCCGATTGAGAACCTCTGGTGGGACTTAAAGAAAGCAGTTGCAGTGCGCAAGCCTAAGAATGTGACTGAACTGGAGGCTTTTGCCCATGATGAATGGGCGAAGATACCCGTAGATGGCTGCAAGACACTTGTGTCAAGCTATGCTTCACGTTTAAAAGCTGTTATAACTGTAAAAGGATGTTGTACTAAGTACTAAGATTGAATGTCACTTGGGGGTTGAATAAAACTGATAATGATGTGAGCACAGAAAAGACATTTGTGCTTATTTCATTATAAATGTTATGTTATATTTGTCTGACCTACACGTGCCTCTTTGATTTAATTGTAAGCAAGATGACTGAATGATCAAAATCAATGTCAAACTGGCCAAAACACTCAATTTCAGTGGGGGTTGAATAATTTTGAACACAACTGTACGAGCTTCAGGCCAGTGGGAAAGTGCATTGTGGTCGAACTTGCTCCGAACACCCGGAAATGTTCGGAGTTCACAATCTAGCCGAACAGGCTAAGTTCGGCCTGAACTCCGAACCGAACAGCTCATCCCTAATTGTCAGTGCACCGTGCAGAATGGGGCAGGGAGCGATTAGTGGGATATGAGTCAGGTGGGGATGGCGGGAGAACAGGGAATGAACAAACAAACGTAGAAGGGAAAAAAGAGAGGGGGGATAAAGGGATCAAAGCTGAGTAATCCCCACTCCCAAGGGTAATCAGGCAAGGGGGGAGGGGGAGACAGGAAATGACAGAGAGGAGAGGTTGACGGGGGGGGGGCGGGGCGGGAGACGACCTACAGACCAACCAGTGGTCAGAGTATCCCGTCCACCTATATTGTCAACCAATCTCGGTGGGGAGAACGGAACCAGGCAAACCGCAGGTATCTGAGCAGAGAAAATAAACCAAGACCTCTGCGGACCCTCAAACATAAGTTATTTAGAAGAAAAAAAAAAAACGCTGAGCAGGGAAGGCAAAATATAATACAAACCAGCAAATCTCTTGCTAAACAAACCCATGACGTATCGTGTAAGTCCACAATAATGGCTTCATTAGTTAGGGGGTAGGAAGTCCAGAGTCCTAGTCAAAATTTTACAGCGTCCTCCACAGGCTCCCCCCCAGTAACAAAAAAAACTGAAAAAAGTAGGGGGGGGGGGGAAGTCATGGCATAAGGAACAAAACTCGACAGAAGTGATGACTAGGAGGGCTCCCGGGTGTGTGAGCGTCACTCATGGCAAGCGAAGGAACTGGAGATAACTCAGAGTTTAAAGTCCCCATGGAGGTCTGCAGGGCCATCGCATGTGGACAGTAGACAGGAAATAGCAGATGCTGTATGGATAGGGTATACGGGTAAGCAAGAAGTATGTTACATGTGTATGTTACGTGCACGGGCCATGTGCTGTCTGGAGACGCGAGCTACGGGAGTGTTGGGATAACAGAACAGGTTGAGATCTCACGAGGCCACCTCCATATGGTGACAGCGGATCCGGCCAAACCAGAGGGAGTTTTAACACATGACTGAGTTCCGTAAGGGCGTCAGCGTCCCGAACCAAAAACTGACCCTTCGGTGTTGTCACCATAAGTCCTGTAGGCATTTGCCATCTGTATCTGAACTGCTGAGATTGTAAGACACTGGTCAGCGGTTTGAGAGCTCGTCTGTACACCAGGGTAGCCGGAGCAAGATCTGGGAACAATTGTGATCCAGTGCCTTCAAACGAGAAATCAGTAGCATCTCTCGCATGCCGCAGGAATTCCTCCTTCAAATCAAAGTGGGTCAGGCAGCAGACAACGTCACATGGGGAATTCCAGGAGGACCCTTAGGGCACATAAGGCCCTCAGACCGAACAAAATCTATTTCTGATTGCAGTGGGCGATCAAGAAGGGCGTTAAAAATGTGTAGCAGCATCTGTTTCAGTGATGAGGGGGAATCCTCTGTTTCAGGGAGACCCTGGAGCCGTAAGTTATTGCGCCTGCCTCTATTATCAAGATCGTGAGGTACAGTGCCATGCTTTGCATTAATGTAGCGTGAGTGGTAATTACACTATGTTCATGGCTGACTCAGTCTGTAAGCGGGGCGTATCACACTCGCCCTCCAAGGAGGCCACCTTCATAGCCAGGCCTTGTATATCAGTACGGATATGTTGTAATTCAGTCATAATGGTAGCACCAAGATTTTCGTTTGCATTTTGGAGATCAGCCTTAGTGGGCAGGTTACGTAAAACAGTCTGCCAATCAATTGTGGAGAAAACCTCACTGCAATCTGACTTCTGTGAGGCTGTCAAAATTCAGTGAAGGCCGCAAAAAAGCCTGGGCCTCGAGTATTGAACCATGCCCAGTGTGAGTGAGGGCCTCAGTGTAAGTCTTCAGCCTTGCAGTCGGGGATGTCGGTGTCGGCAGAGACTGACCTTGGGTTATGTCTGGGCTAGCCTGCATCCAATCCCCCTGTGGTTGAGATGCCAGGGAGTCGAGCTGTGCAGCGGCATCCGGTGATAAAGTAGGCCGCAGAGTAGCTGGGGCCTCGATTAGTGCAGCTCTGGTCCCAACATGAGACAGCGATTCCAGCCCAGCACCCTGATCCATCGGCGGGCAAAAAAGCTGGTATGGTGGGGCAGTGGAGGAGCCTCGGTCTTGTCCCCGCAGTCCCAGCAAGCCAGTGGAGGCAGCTCTGTTCGGCAGGTGGGTAGGCACCTGCCAGTCCCAGCGGGAGTGAGCGCCTCCGGCCTATCGCTCCAGCAGCGGAAGGAGGAATGAACGCAGGGGGGTAGCGGAGGAGCCACGATTTCTCTCCCCCTACCTCTGAGAGGTTAGTGCCTTGCTAGGTTTCCCCATTTAGAGAGTCGTTGAGTGCCACACAATTTACACTTTTCTTCTGCTCCCCCAGCGTCATGCCCATAGATGGTAATTCATGGGCATGCTCAGTTCACATATTTAATTCAAAAGGTATCATAAAAGTTAATCAAAATTGAAGGGGTTAACTGGTCACTTGACCCTTTGGTGGGATGGACACTCGGTAGAGGAAACACTCGTCCAGCGCTGGGAGAGAGATTGGACCAGAAAGAACACAGACAGATAACCGATGCTCAGTTGGCAGAATCTCTCTGACTTTAATATTTCAAGACGCTAGCCTTATATTGTAAAAACCACTTACGCAAGTGGAAAAGCAATATACGTCATACATCTTGCAACATATACAAAATACCACGTTAATCAGTCGTGACACACTGAGGCGAAGGTAACATATCTCATGCGGCATAAACAAATTATTGTTGGTTACTTTCACACGTAAGCGCTTGCAGAAATTCTGAGAAATGCACATTTTCTAAAGTTCATATTATGGTTTCAATTGTACGGACACAGTGACCGGACTTTTCTATGTGTTTATAGTTAAACTGATTACTGCCTTGGCGTGTACGGATACTAGGACATAGTGTGCAAGACACGCGACCTTTTACAGAGATACAGCCGTGAGCCGCATTCCTAAACTACAGTTATCTTGCGTAAAACATGAGTTTTATTATTTAGATACATAAAGGCTTTTGGATGTTTTAACTGTGTAGGGGAAGGGAATCAAGGGTGAAATCCCTTCAATCCCCTCTTTTCCTCATATGTTAATTAAGAACATATGATGAATCTAGCGAGATGGTGACATATGGGATTTCACCAGGAAACCTCACATACGTCAAGTGGAGCACATCGGAATAGTGGGAAATATCATTTGCGGAAGGGGTAACACGCAAATGCATCTACTCCGGGTGCTCCTGGTTGTGGTAGCATCCCACTAGATCGTTTCCCTGTCATTGGAGGTTGGAGAGGTTGCGTATGTGTCAGCGGAGGGCAACATAATCGTCTATTGGTGAGGATCAACGTAGGGATGCAAAAAGGGCCAAAAGAAGGTACATGATAATAGTTTCCACCCAACCAGTGGACGACTGGTGAGGCTGGGTGGCATGGGGTGTGTCAACATCCTGTCTAGGGGTATGGGCCGTAGTTGGCGGTTCTGTATCTTCGGAGGTCTCGATACTCTCCCTTTGTCCCATCATGGCGTAGGAGGTCGGGACCTTTAGGTCCCCGTTATCGGGTTCTGGGATGACCGCTAGTACCTCTTTGGTGCTGTCGTGGGCTTGACTTTCCTTTGGCTTTGTCTTTGTCTTTGTCTTTCTCTTTGTCTTTCTCTTTGTCTTTCGGAGGCACTAGCTGGGCACGGGAGGCATGGATCCAGGTGGGGCTGGCCACCGTAGAATGGCGGTTCTGGTGAAGCGACAATAGTGGTGGGAGGTCCGTAGGCGAAATCCTCGGGACGTTTCCCCTCCTGTAGGTGCTTGAGGAGGATCCGGTCCCCCTCCTGGAAAGGATGGGTCGGTGTACCTGGGAAAGAGATCTGAACGTAACTTCGTCTCTGGTGGATTTTAAAGAAGTAATCAACTGCCTGACATACTCATCCCTAACCTGCTGGAGGTCCCCGAGGTCAGTGAGTACCTGATGACGGGCCCAGGGGCTGGGGAACGGTCTACCCATTAGGATCTCAAATGGAGAAAACCCTGTATTCCGATTGACGGACATACGGATTTCCGCCAAAACTATCGGGAGGACAGACTTCCAGTTATGAAAGGTGCCCCCCGTAGCTTTCCGCAGACAATCTTTGTTTGCTCGGTTCATGCGCTTGACAAGGCCAGAACTCTGCGGTGCCAAGGGATATGATACTTCCAGTCCACCTGAAGGGCCTTACAAAGGCTCTATGTCAATCTGGAGGAGGTAAATGCGGGGCCTCTGTCAGAATTGAGCTGGAGAGGAATCCCCCACCGGGGAATTACTTCTCGAGCCAAAATGCGAACCACTGTTTTAGCATCCTCTGCCCTAGTGGGAAATACTTCTGGCCAGCGGGAGAACATGTCTACCATGACAAGTGCGTACTCCTGAGCCCTACCAGCAACCCTGGGGATATGTGTGAAATCAATCTGCAGATGTGTGAAAAAAGTCGTGGGGTACTCTAGATGCTGATGTGCGATACGGTGAGGGTTGTTGGGGTAGATGCGGAGACAAGTGAGACAGCGGGAAACATAATCCTTCGTGAGGGCTAGAAGATCAGTGATATAAAAATGAGACTCTAGCAACCGTTTGGTAGTTTTGATGCTGTGGTGGCTGGCGCCGTGAAATTGATCAATGAAAAGTGTGGCACTGGATTGGGGTATGCATACTTTACCGTCCTTGGTAATCAAACCAGAGGTGAAATTCTTGTGTAGAGTGGGATAGCACCAGTCTTCTAACTCTGTGTCTATGGCGTACCGCTGTAGCTCACAGAAGAGAAACTCATTAGCAATAGAAAGGGGTTTTAACATGGGAAGGTGTAGGTGGCTATTGCCGGTGGAGGCCGCACGTTTAGCAGCCATGTCAGCTAACTTGGTCCCCTGGGGGACGACATCATTGTTACGTGTGTGTGCTCTACAGTGCAGAACAGTGAGGGCAGAGGGGAGCATTAGGTCACTTAGGAGATCATCCACAAGGGATGAGTGTGATATGGGTTTACCATCCGCTGCTACGTAGCCGCGTTTCTGCCATATCTTACCATGGTCGTGGACAACGCCGAAGGCGTATTTAGAATCAGTGTAGATAGTAACGGGCATACCTGTGTACAGAATGCAAGCGCGTGTGTGAGAGCAATGAGCTCGGCAGCTTGTGCAGAGCGGTAGGGGATAGGTTCTGCCTCGTGGATAATATTAGGCAGGGAGACTATGGCATAACCTGCATGGTAGGTGGTGTCTGTGGGACGGGTACATAAACCGTCTACGAATACTACGTCAGCTTCTGGAACGGGGGTTGTGCACATGTCTGGGCGGGGGGATGTATCAGAGTCAATGGTAAGGAGGCAGTCATGTCGGGGGGTGTTTTGTCATCAATATCCTTGAGTCCTAGGAGGCGTTAAGGATAGCGGAAGGACCTACAATAGAGATACTATATTCGATATGTAGGGTCGGGTTGCTGAGAAGAGTCACTTCATAGCCTGAGAGTCTTTGTGATGTCATATGTTGGGTGTGTATACCTTTGAGGAGGGTTAGTACGTCATGGGAGATGTGTAGGGGGTTTCATGTCCTAAGGTGAACTGAGTAGCCATTTGCACCGCCATCGAGCTAGCTACCAGAGAGCGTAGGCAAGAGGGCATACCTTGGACTGGAGTTGGCATGACTTTAGAAAAAAGGCTATGGGACGCAAGCGGCCCCCATGTTCCTGGGTGAGCACACCGGCCATGGTTTTACAGTTGTCCCTTGCAAACAAATAAAATAGTAACATGTAATCAGGGAGCCCCAAGGCTGGACTGGACATAAGAGCGTTCTTTAAGAGCATTATATGCGTTTGTCATCTCAGGGGTCCAGGTGAGCTTGCCTGGGTTCCCCACAGTGTGTTGTCTCAGGATGTTATCATAGTAGGAGCAGTCAGGTATCCATTGTCTACAGTAGTTTATCATTCCCAGGAAAGATAGCATTTCTTTTCTGGTACTTGGGGTGACCAGGCCCATGACAGTCTGGATCCTTTTGTGACTGATACTCCTTTCCCCCTGCCGTAAAACAAAACCTAGATATTCAACCTGTGTTTGACACCATTGTAAGTTTTCAAGTGAAACCTTATGACCACAATCTTGTAACCATTGTAGGAGTGACAGTCCGTCAGCCTTGGCGGCTTCGCCTGATGGACTACAGAGGAGGAGATCGTCCACGTACTGTAGCAGGACTGAACCTTGGCTGGGGTGCCACGATTTTAAAGCGGTTTGAAGCACGATGGCAAAGACCACTGGGGCATTAATATACCCCTGAGGGAGGCGCTTCCGTGTATACTAACAACCCTCAAAAGAAAAAACAAATAGTAGTGCCGTGTCAGGGTCCACAGGAATGCTAAAAAAATGCGTTCTTTAGGGCGATGACTGTGAAATGACTGTGTGTTGCGGGAACAGAGGAAAGAAGCGTTGTAACGTCAGGGACTATGGGAGCAATGGGGATTATCAGTGAGTTAATGGCGCGCAGGTCTTGGACAAACCTAACTGACCCATCGGGTTTGCGGACAGGGTTGATGGGAGTGGAAAAGGGGGACACAACCTCTTCCAGGATACCGTCTGTCAAAAACTGTTGCAGCATAGGTCTGATACCCTCAATCTTTTCTTGGGACAACGGGTACTGTTTTTGGTATACGGGGTCAACATTCGTGTGCACTCGGGCCTTATAAGGGGTGCATGGTATCATTCCGGTGTCGAAAGGACCTTGTGACCATAGGGAGGTGAACTCCTTCCATTCAGGGGGCGCGGTGTCTGTGGTTAGGAAAAAGTGACGTGTCCTGCATAAAGTCGGGATTACCGGGCTTTCAATGTGGATGCCCTCTGGTGTGTTGTGTATGGACAGTTGTAAAAGAGCCAGTAGACCCTTCCCAGTAGGCTAACAGGGCAATCTTTGATAATCGTAAATGTAAAACAATGTTGTAACAAGGTTGTGCCGTCATCGGGGGTTAAAAGGAGAGGAACAGTGGTGTATGTAGGTGTGGATACGCCATTGATACCCGTGGAAGGTTCTGACTCAGAAAGGGGACCCGTGTAGTGACAAGCCTCCAGAGTACTGGTGGTTGCACTTGTATCTGCCATAAATGCGATAGATTTGCCATGTATATACAGAGTAATCATTGGGTCATCTCGCCATTTACCAGTGAGTTGGGGTTAGAAGCCATTGTTCTCCTCCTAATTGCATATACTGTTTATCTCACTCTGGATCTCCTTCGTAATATGGAAATGCTTCTGAGTCTCCAAGACAGAGACCTTTTACCATATCCATATGAAATGGACTGTTGTCTCCTTCTCGTGGGAAGGGATCACAACTCTGGATCTACCAGGTACTACATGGATCTACCAGGTATCTATCTGTACCCCCTACTCTAATTACATAATCATTGCATGGTTCTCCTGTCTCTGGGGGTGGATATTCATTATAACTGTTTTTATTCCCCATATTCTTATGCTTTATACAAACAAGTTACAAACAGACAAAATATAACAACAGTCAGGGAATGTTCGTCTTACCATCTACTAATTCACCTGATTATACCATACACTTATACTTTAAATCATAGACAAACAAACAAAAAAACAATGATTCACGAGGTTCCACACCGAGCGTCCTCCCAAATATAACAATCTCTTTGTCTTTGGATTCTTTAGATAAGGTAGTCCCAGACCTCCCTTATTGTCTTTAAAACTTTAGAACTTTAGAACTTTAGTGTTAACCCCGAGTTCGTTTTATCTCACAGCGGTCTCTGTCACATACCGGAGTACATATGGTACTCACCCGGTTAAATGAGCAGAGCCTGTCGGAGATCTCAGCAGTGCCTCCAAGTGAAGGGGTTAACTGGTCACTTGACCCTTTGGTGGGATGGACACTCGGTAGAGGAAACACTCGTCCAGCGCTGGGAGAGAGATGGACCAGAAAGAACACAGACAGATAACCGATGCTCAGTTGGCAGAATCTCTCTGACTTTAATATTTCAAGACGCTAGCCTTATATTGTAAAAACCACTTACGCAAGTGGAAAAGCAATATACGTCATACATCTTGCAACATATACAAAATACCACGTTAATCAGTCGTGACACACTGAGGCGAAGGTAACATATCTCATGCGGCATAAACAAATTATTGTTGGTTACTTTCACACGTAAGCGCTTGCAGAAATTCTGAGAAATGCACATTTTCTAAAGTTCATATTATGGTTTCAATTGTACGGACACAGTGACCGGACTTTTCTATGTGTTATAGTTAAACTGATTACTGCCTTGGCGTGTACGGGTACTAGGACATAGTGTGCAAGGACACGCGACCTTTTACAGAGATACAGCCGTGAGCCGCATTCCTAAACTACAGTTATCTTGCGTAAAACATGAGTTTTATTATTTAGATACATAAAGGCTTTTGGATGTTTTAACTGTGTAGGGGAAGGGAATCAAGGGTGAAATCCCTTCAAAAATATAGTGTCAAACTACAATGGCATACATGATCAATTATACGGTCGCTGCCACTGAGTCTGGGAGAACTCTTTGGCTTGTGTTTTACCCTTCCCAAGGTGTGAGTTGTTGGGCCCCATACTGGGAAGACCCAATGGCAATTTTCCCTATCGTGCAGATTACGCTTTGACCAAGATCTCAATTACCTGCTACACATCACACCTTCCATGGTTTCAAAGGGAGCTTAATTGCTTGATTCAGGAATATTCAAATCTTTGAACTAACTACTTGAGACGCATCAACTCAGGCTTCAAAAAGGAGCTTAAGGGTGTTTTCCCATCAGGGGGGAACAAACCAACAAAAGAACATTCCCCCTTTCATCCTCAGAAAATCAGACTTGCCCTTGCATTGTAGCTCAATTTATATACCAGGAAATATGAACGATTGTTAACGTCATGCGAAGCACGACCAGCTATCCCCGTCACCCCCCCTTTATATAAAATGTGTGGCTTTCAATGAAAGGGTTAATGTGTGCTGGCAAGAAGGGGTGTGACGTGTGTGACTTTGAACTTGGGCCTAGAGATGTATTTGGAAGGTGCAGGCCTCATGTTCTATATTATTTCCCTGCCCTCTCTTGTGTTGTTGTCATGAGATAGCACCTCCTGGGATTTAATTTAGAAATATACTAATCTAGTTAATCCGCCATTTTGATGTTCATCCATTTTGTGTTTTAAAAGCTTGCTGTCCCTTTGTGCTCACCAGACCCAATTTCAGTTTGCCTGCTCTAAACTATTAAGGAATGTGGTTTGTATCAAAGCCGAGGAGGAAGGGTAGATAGCCATAAAACCATGGTAACTGATGATTCGTGGCTGTAAAATGAAACCCAAGAGGAGAAAGAAGACGAAAGATAATACTGGACATTTGGTAACCATCACGTGATAATCTGGGAATGTTGGGTGGGGGCATGGGAGGAAACTGCATTTTCCAATTTTGTATAAACTAAGCTGATCTTTGTTATTCTGGTCACTCAAGTTTTGTCTGCAGATTTGATCTGCTACTTGAGTCCGGCGCTGAATAAAAGCCATTTTCCTTTAAGAACCAAGGCCTCCGTCTGGCAACCTTTTGTCGAATCATCACCGAAGAATACCCGGTCTGGTGGCTGTAACCGTCATGCTGTACGTTGTAGAGTGTTTGTGTAATCTGTGATATATATGAATAATGTTATTGTTTGTCTATCGTTTATCTCAGTGTCTGTATCAGGTCTGATTAGGTCTCACGCTCTGAGAAGAAACTTCATAAAATCTCAACCTTTTCTAGGGGAGGGATTATGATATAGAGCGGTAAGATGTCAGGGTGGTATGGTCCATTGGTTTTAGGCCTCTCTTGGAACTGTATATATTTAAATCAATAAAAGCTGTTCAAAACCTCAGATATACAGCCTGGTCTTATTTTGGAGTGATGCTAGAAGGCTCTTTACGTGTCCCGTCCCTATGCTTTGTTTAAGGACTGGAGGAAGGCACAAGAGTCTGCTGGGAGAAAACGGGGGTCCGGCAAGGAAGCGGCATTGACAGAGGTGACCCGGTCTGGGTACGGAGATCTATTACAAGGGGATTATGGGACGGCTTCCCCTTCATCTGTGCCATGATCCTGGTAGAGGGGAATAGGGTATGAGCCCGATATTCAGTGATAAACAAGCTGAGCCACGTAAGTAAAGTATAATGGGGGTTTATTGTCAGAACACAGCAATATGGACGGGGCAGGAATGGAGATGTCTGAGGAGGCAATGCAGGGAGGAACCAGATACAGGGAGACACTGAGGGAAAACACAGCAGGAGACTTACATACAACAGGAATCAGAGGGCACTGGATGCTTGGAAGCAGAGGGCACTTGATGCTTGGAAGCAGAGGGTACTGGATGCTTGGAAGCAGAGGGCACTGGAGGCCAGGAACCAGAGGGTACTGGAGGCCAGGAAGCAGAGGGTACTGGAGGCCAGGAAGCAGAGGGTACTGGAGGCCAGGAAGCAGAGGGTACTGGATGCCTGGAAGCAGAGGGCACTGGAGGCCAGGAAGCAGAGGGTACTGGAGGCCAGGAAGCAGAGGGTACTGGAGGCCAGGAAGCAGAGGGTACTGGATGCCTGGAAGCAGAGGGCACTGGAGGCCAGGAAGCAGAGGGTACTGGAGGCCAGGAAGCAGAGGGTACTGGAGGCCAGGAAGCAGAGGGTACTGGATGCCTGGAAGCAGAGGGCACTGGAGGCCAGGAAGCAGAGGGTACTGGAGGCCAGGAAGCAGAGGGTACTGGAGGCCAGGAAGCAGAGGGTACTGGATGCCTGGAAGCAGAGGGCACTGGAGGCCAGGAAGCAGAGGGTACTGGAGGCCAGGAAGCAGAGGGTACTGGAGGCCAGGAAGCAGAGGGTACTGGATGCCTGGAAGCAGAGGGCACTGGAGGCCAGGAAGCAGAGGGTACTGGAGGCCAGGAAGCAGAGGGTACTGGAGGCCAGGAAGCAGAGGGTACTGGATGCCTGGAAGCAGAGGCACTGGAGGCCAGGAAGCAGAGGTACTGGAGGCCAGGAAGCAGAGGGTACTGGAGGCCAGGAAGCAGAGGGTACTGGATGCCTGGAAGCAGAGGGTACTGGATGCCTGGAAGCAGAGGGTACTGGAGGCCAGGAAGCAGAGGGCACTGGAGACCAGGAAGCAGAGGGCACTGGAGGCCAGGAAGCAGAGGGTACTGGAGGCCAGGAAGCAGAGGGCACTGGAGACCAGGAAGCAGAGGGCACTGGAGGCCAGGAAGCAGAGGGCACTGGAGACCAGGAAGCAGAGGGCACTGGAGGCCAGGAAGCAGTAGGCAGTATATGTAGTAAAGTCCATGCAACAGGTCGTGACAGGCCGCTGGCAATCGTAGTATAAATCCAGGCAAACGTTGGTACACAGGTAATCAATATCAGCAAGTAAAGGGAGCAGGTCTCAGGAAAAAGGCTACCAGGTAAGTCAGAGAATGGAGCAATGCACCATGGGTGCTCCACCCTTATGAAGGAAACCACAGGCCTAATGATTGGCAGCACCTGAAGCTGGCACACAGCTTGAGGATAAGGACAGGAGAGTGCAGTACCACCTTTGGCCTTCTTGCCACGGCGGCGGCGACGACGTGGTCATGACAATGTGTGGAGTAATGTATCCCAGAAGCCCCTGCGAATACACTATAAACATTAAATGATAGAAAGTAACAATTCATAGAAAACTTACAGAAATACAATCTGCTTTATTTTGGGTTCCTGTGAAAGTGATGAAACGGAGTGTTAGCTCACAGGGTGACTTTCTTATCAGGGCGGTGATATTATACACAAGAGGAAACCACAAACACATTTTCCTGGAAATGTCACAAAAATGTTTCTCTAAACTGACATTTCTGAAGAAAAAGTGAAATAAACAAAAAAGCCGCAGAGGGTGAAGACTCCCCCCCCCCGCATGGATATGAGATTGTGGGGTGAGTCCCCCCCCCACACAGATATGAGATTGTGGGGTGAAGTCCCCCCCCCCGCACGGATATGAGATTGCGGGGTGAGTCCCCCCCCACACAGATATGAGATTGTGGGGTGAAGTCCCCCCCCCCGCATGGATATGAGATTGCGGGGTGAGTCCCCCCCCCACACAGATATGAGATTGTGGGGTGAAGTCCCCCCCCCCGCATGGATATGAGATTGCGGGGTGAGTCCCCCCCCCTGCACGGATATGAGATTGCGGGGTGAGTCCCCCCCCCTGCACGGATATGAGATTGTGGGGTGAAGTCTCCCCCCCCGCACGGATACGAGATTGTGGGGTGAGTCCCCCCCCCCGCACGGATATGAGATTGCGGGGTGAGTCCCCCCCCCGCACAGATATGAGATTGCGGGGTGAAGTCTCCCCCCCGCACAGATATGAGATTGTGGGGTGAGTCCCCCCCCACACAGATATGAGATTGGGGGTGAGTCCCCCCCCACACAGATATGAGATTGTGGGGTGAAGTCCCCCCCCCCGCATGGATATGAGATTGCGGGGTGAGTCCCCCCCCCCACACAGATATGAGATTGTGGGGTGAAGTCCCCCCCCCGCATGGATATGAGATTGCGGGGTGAGTCCCCCCCCTGCACGGATATGAGATTGCGGGGTGAGTCCCCCCCCCTGCACGGATATGAGATTGTGGGGTGAAGTCTCCCCCCCGCACGGATACGAGATTGTGGGGTGAGTCCCCCCCCCCGCACGGATATGAGATTGCGGGGTGAGTCCCCCCCCCGCACAGATATGAGATTGCGGGGTGAAGTCTCCCCCCCGCACAGATATGAGATTGTGGGGTGAGTCCCCCCCCCACACAGATATGAGATTGCGGGGTGAGTCCCCCCCCCCACACAGATATGAGATTGCGGGTTGAGTCTCCCCGGCTTCAGACGTCCAGATCCTGAGATTCTGCTCATCCCGGTGGAATCTCTCACAGGCCGCGGAAGATAATTCACATCACGATCTCAGAGAGTCGCGTCCACCTCATTCTGACACATTCAGGCTCTAGGGGTATCCTGCAAGAAGGTGAACCTCGGCTCAGTCTCCAGTGTAACTCCCGAACTGCCCCCTTTCTATGGAACTCCCTCCCCACAGCATCAGACTCTCCCCATCTCTCAAGTCCTTCAGGAAGTCTCTGAAAACTCATTACTTTAGTCTATCGGCTCACTCCATGATCCCTAACTGTACGATTCTTGCTGCATCTTCCCACCCTGCCCACGTGCACCCAATACTTCATGCTCTCTATTACCCTCACAAACAGGGTTATTCAGAGAGAGCCGATCTGGCCCCAAAATTGCAGCAGTGAGTTTCCCCATACGGTGACATTTCCTGGCCATTCAACTATTCAGAGAACAAGCAGTTTGCCAAATATCAGTGAATTGCCGGTGAAATATGGTGCTGTTCGGCAGCAGTGAAATACGGTGCTGTTCGGCGGCAGTGAAATACGGTGCCTGTTCGGTGGCAGTGAAATACGGTGCCTGTTCGGCGGCAGTGAAATACGGTGCTGTTCGGCGGCAGTGAAATACGGTGCTGTTCGGCGGCAGTGAAATACGGTGCTGTTCGGTGGCAGTGAAATACGGTGCCTGTTCGGTGGCAGTGAAATACGGTGCCCGTTCAGCGGCAGTGAAATACGGTGCTGTTCGGCGGCAGTGAAATACGGTGCTGTTCGGCGGCAGTGAAATACGGTGCTGTTCGGCGGCAGTGAAATCCCCCATAGAGAGGCAATGGTTAATCTATTCACATTGAACAGCAGAGAAATGGCAGTAAAATGCCCTGATGTTCAGTGGTTTCATTCGACAGGTTTAATCAGGAGAATCCCATAGGCTTCAATGTTAAATATTCCCGTTTTAATCCAATATCTAATAAACCGTTTATTATTTTAATCTGCAGCAAAAAGTCTCTTTATTTTTAGATTTTTTAGGATCTTTTGGGCATTTTTTTGCAAGTCTTTTTTATTATCATTCATTGGATCTTATGTGTAAGGCTGGGGTCAGACGAGCGTGATTTCTACGGGCTGTACGTCCGTGCAGTACGGACATCGTCAGTACGGATGACGCAGTAGTGGTCACACAGTCCGTTTTTTCACTGAAGTTATTTTTTGACGGATGTAGGAGGGAAAAATAAATTACAATGAAAA
This sequence comes from Leptobrachium leishanense, assembly GCA_009667805.1. NCBI lineage: Eukaryota > Metazoa > Chordata > Amphibia > Anura > Megophryidae > Leptobrachium > Leptobrachium leishanense. The sequence continues at coordinate 54,688 of RXON01002248.1, forward strand.
AACATTCTGTCCGTCAAAAATGCTGGACGTATAAATGCAGTCCGTCTGACCTCGCTCCATCACTCACACACAAAGCTATGCAGACGTTGTGGACGTGGCGCACTCCGCACGTCCGTTCTAGCAGTATTACGTTCTTGCCTAACCTGCGTCCGTTTGCCGCGGCAGTTGTGCGTCCGCAGTTCAGTGCGGACGTACTTCATGTGTCAGGCTCCAATGGACTTTCTTTCATGCTATCACGGACGTACTTTTAGGCGCAATCACGGACGTGAACACTACGCTCGTCTGACACCAGCCTAAATTCCAGACATTTTGGTAGTTTTGAAACTTTCAACCTTTTTTTTTATTATTCGCTCGTCGGCTTTTTCCGGCCACTGGTCGTCACTGCATTCGACAGATCGTTGGCTTTTTCTAGACGGGTCTCAGTGGGTTTGCAGCAGATTAACGGATCGGATCTGATAATTTCAGCGGTTTTGCGGCTTTCTTTTTGTTTCATTCGGCTGTTTTTCAGCTTTTTCTTTTTTTCCATTTGGTGTTTTTTCTGCTTTTTCCTTTTTTTCATTCGGCAGGTTTGCGGCGGGTTTGCGGCAGGTTTTCCCTGCACTCTGGAGACCCTGTGGTGAATACAAAATTATAAATCAGGGTGGGGAACGACAGAACCTCTATAGAGTAGGGAGGAAGTTTGTGGGTACAGAGTTATCCAGTGTCATTTATTTTGCTTTATTTTTTTATGTTACCCCTTAGTATAGGGAAAACACATTACTGGGTAGTTTAGATCTGTGAAACAATGACTGGTTTATAGATTTGGAGATAGCAAATGTCACATCTCTAATAACAAATACTTAGTTTCAAATTGAAATTCAGATGAAATTCACCATTTTTGTGTTTCGGGAGCATTTCCGAAAATGAAATATCGACCACCTTATTTTGGATCGATTCGATGATTCGGATCATTCAGCGATTCGCATCATCTCGGCGATCCGGATGAGTTGGTTTTTCGCTTTTTTATGACTTATTTCGTTTTTTATTGCTTATTTAAGAATGGGAAGTAGATTACTACCAAACGAATGAACGTTTCTTAAATTAATCTTTTAGGATTTTTTAGAATTTTTTTTGGGTAATATTTTAGGTTTTCTAACTTTTTTTAGGCTAGGGTCAGACTGAGGCAGTGCGAACGCGCGTTCTTGCGCACTTAATCACGGCCGCACTAGCAGCAGATGCCGGGCAATGACGGCCAATATACGAAGTACGGTCGCACAAAAGTCCGGCCGCGCAACGCAAGTGGAAAATGAACGCATTTTTTCGAGAACGTTAAACCGCTGGTACTGACGTACAGAGTGCGCTGCGTCCGCATAGCAGCGTGTGTGCGTGATTAGGAGATGTCAGACGCTGCTAGTGTGCGGCCAACATAACGTTCAAACAGCCGGATTTCCCTAGACTTCTTTTTACCCCATCGTCATGAAATACGTCCAGAATTGCGCATCGTCTGACCACTTAAGCGTATTCCGTGAAAAAATGCGTGCGCACGCATCGACGTACATTTTGACGGTGGCCGCAGAAAATGCGCTCATCTGTCCCTAGCCTTAAGAAACAAGGTTTTTAAACCATAGGTTTCAATGCAGGATATGAATCCACACACTGCTGGGAAGCG
>RXON01002250.1:0-41870 GCA_009667805.1 Leptobrachium leishanense
TAGAGGGGCAAAGGTTTAAAAAGTAACATCAGGAAGCATTATTTTACTGAGAGGGTGGTGGATACATGGAACAGTCTTCCAGTAGAAGTGGTAGAGGCCAAAACAGTAATTGAATTTAAGCAGGCATGGGATAGGCATAAGGCTATCCTAAACAAAAGATAAATCCAGGTAAAGTATCCATGTAATTGGGCGACTAGATGGGCCGAAAAAAAAATGTTGGCAGATAAGAACCTATGTTTCTATGTTTCTATAAAGAGACCTGTTTCTGTGACATACTTGCCCTAGAGGACCGCACTATAGCGCCCCGTGTGACAATATATGTATATACACACACACGCACCCTTATGCATACATACACACGCACACACTCTCACACATTCAGCCTAAATATATCATTACAATCAGGGTAAATCAAAGAGAATTGAAAAGTCACCGCACGTTTGGTGACTTTTCGTTCTCTTCAATTCGGTTTGTTTTGATGATCCCAGTTCGGCGACACTGCGGTGTATTCAGCAAGCACCACAGGATCCCCGAATTGCAGGGAAAAGCTACCACAAACCCGCCGAAAACTAACCACAAAACCCGGCGAATGCACGCCGAAAACCCGCAAAAACATCTAGATTAAGCCGCTGGAAAAAGCCGAGCAGGAGCCGATCACACGCAGCGAACCCGCCGGAAAAAGCCGACACCGCAGACGAATGGAGTGAATAAATTAGCAAAACAGTTTGCTTGAATGTTTGAAAAGTGAAACGCTGCTTGCAAAGAAACTACTGAGCGAAAATGTCTGAAATTTACATATGCGGTCCAGGGAATGATAATAAAAAGGGCTGTTACAGAAAAATTAAGTAAAAAAAAAAACCAGGAAAATGCTTAACCAGTTCACTGCTAAGGACGCACTATTATTATTATTATTATTATTATTAATTTATAAAGCGCCAGCATATTCCGCAGCGCTGTACAATAAGCACAGTATAGACAGGGTTACAATACATTGAACAACATTTGACAAACAGTACAGGAGGAGATGAGGGCCCTATTCCCGTAGGAACTCACAATCTGGGAGGGTTGGGGTTGGAAACAGGAGGAGAGGACTGTAAGGTGAGAGTGATTGATGTTGCGTCAGTGAGTTGGGGGGGTCGGCTTCCCTAAATAGGAATGTTTTCAGGGAGCGTTGAAGGAAGAGAAGTTAGGGAAAGTCTGACAGTACGAGGGAGAGCGTTCCAGAGAGGGGGCTGCGCGTGAGAAATCCTGCAGTCTATCATGGGAAGAGGTGATGCGGGGAGAAGCTAGGCGCAGGTCACTGTTTGACCTTAGGGAGCGGGCTGGGGTGTATTTGGTGATTAGTGAGGACAGGTAGTGGGGCGCTGAGTTAGTGAGGGTTTTGTAGGTAAGGATAAGGATTTTGAACTTAATTCTGCAGTGGATGGGGAGCCAGTGAAGGGACTCGCAGAGGGGAGCGGCAGAGACAGAGCGGCGGGTGAGGTGAATTAGCCTGTCGGAGGCGTTCAGGATGGATTGTAGGGGGAGAGGTGGGACAGAGGGAGGCCAGATAAGAGATTATTGCAATAGTCGAGTCGGGAGATTACCAGGGCGTGTATGAGTTTTTTGTGGTGACAGCGGTAAGAAATGGCCGAATTCTGGAAATATTACGCAGTTGGTATCGGCAGGAGGAGGAAAGAGACTTGATGTGGGGATGAAGGAAAGAGCAGAGTCCAGTGTAACTCCAAGACAGCGAACTTGGTTTGATGGGGAGATGGTGATACCCTCCACCGTGATAGAGAAGTCAGGAGGTGGGAGGCATTAGAGGAGGAATAAGTAGGAGCTCAGTCTTTGACATGTTGATCTTTAGGTGGTGGGAGGCCATCCAGGAGGAGATGCCAGATAAACAGTCACTGACTTTTGAAGGACAGGGGGAGAGAGATCAGGGGTAGAGAGGTAGATCTGAGTGTCATCAGTGTAGAGGTGGTAATTAAAGCCAAAGCTGTTGATGATTTTGCCCAGGGAGGAGGTGTAGATGGAAAAGAGCAGAGGACCAAGGACAGAGCCTTGAGGTACACCAACAGATAGAGGCAATGAAGAGGAGGAGTTACCAGCAAAGGACACACAGAAGGACCTGTTGGATAAATAGGAGTCAACCCAAGCAAGTGCAGTGTCACCGAGACCCAGAGAGTTGAGGGTCTGTAGACTCTCAGCATGAGTGTAGACACTCAGCGCGTCCAACCGCATGTCACGTTCCATGCGGTGGACGCGCTGAGCGCGTCCTCTCTTTGTGGTCAGCGTTCGGCCAGGTTCCGGCCAATCGCTGGCCCCCCCGGTGCGGGCTTACATCCTCGATGTCAGCCCAGCATCCGGAACCGCAGCCGGAGTAATTAGGTGTCATCTTAGGTGTCATCGCAGGGGCGCGATGACACCTAATTCAGGCGCCTCACCCGCATGTGCGGAGGAGGCGCCTGAAAGGGAGGGGGGGGAGGTCCTTCGGACAGCCTGCCCTTCCAAATGGTACCTGGCATTAACCCCATGGGGGCCGGATCACGAATCGGCGCTGAAAAGCGCCGGTTCGTGATCCTTTCCCGGAGCTGGCCGACATCTTGGATGTCGGCCAAGCTTCCGGGAATTCCCCTGAGGACTGGCGTCATCGTGCATAGCATGATGACGCCAGTCCTGGAGTTAACCCCTAACTGCCAACAATGGAGATAGGGGTTCCAATGAACTCCCTATCTCCCGATCTGTGGCAGTTAGGGGTTAATGTTTGGTATTGTTGGATCGGCCAGAGCATGGCCGTTCCAACGATACCAAACATGAGTATAAAAAAAGTTTGTAAAAAAAAATTAAAATTAAAAATAAAACAATATTTAAAAAAAAAAAATAACAAGTTTTTTTTCTTTTCTTTGGTTTGTTAATGCAGCAATATTGTTCCCATTTCAATTATAATGTGAACAATGATGCTGCACCAACGATTTTTGTATGCGGTGCGTTTGTTAAAAATCTTGTAATTTTCCCCAAAAAAAAATGTAACGAGACCCCATCTCTAATTTTTTAACAAGCGCACCCCATACAAAAATATACCGCAAGCATGAAATGTGAAAAAAAACCACTTTACACATTGTAAATTATTGAAAATACATATTTTATTGCATTTTTTGTTATAATATACAGACAGGTCATGACATATACATATAATAATGACATATTATGAATCTGCCGAGTCTGCCGGAAAGAACGATATATAATATGTCTGGGTCATATACTAAAATAAGCTTCAAAACACGTTTAAACATGATGAGCAAAACCGGTAAAAATGACCTCAGCACAGGGGCGGGAAAAGCCTCAGCAGCGAAAGGGTTAAAATATCCTTAAAAAAATCTATAAATAAAAGAGACTTTTTGCTACAGAATTTTATAATGAACGGTTTAATAGATATTGAATTAAAACGGGAATATTTTTAACATTGAAGCCTATGGGATTCGCCTGAATAAATTTGCCGAATTAAACCACCGAATGGCAGAGCATTAGGGGAACCTTTCACTGCTGGTTTGTGTTCTCTGAATAGCCGAAGCATTGCTTTTTTATGGGGATTTCACTGCTCTCGAACAGGCACCGAACAGGCACCGTATGTGCAGGCAATTCGCCAGGATTTGGTGAATTGCCTGCTCTCTGGATAGCCGAATGGCCAGGAAAGGTAACCGAACGTTGATTTTCAGCATTCGGTTACCTTTCTCCAGCCATTCGGATCTCTTTGGATAACCCTGTATGTTTATAATTCAGAGGTGCAGCAACCTTGGCCATCCAGTTGTTTTTGAACTACATTTCCCATGAGTCTCGACTAACCCAATTAGTGGCTGAGTATTGTGGCCGATTGTGTTTTATGACTATCAAGGTTATTCAGAGAGAGGTGAAACTCAGGAGAATGACTGGAGAAGTTAAAATTCTAGGTCAAAATAGACAAACCAGAAAAATTCGTCCATTTATCTCACTTTCCAAATCGGCTATTTGGTCCAGATTGTTCTCTTTTCCTGCCATTCTCCTGGTTTTCACCTTTCTCTGAACAACCCTGAGAGAGAGGTGAAAGCCAGGAGAACTGGCAGGAGAAGAGAACAATCTAGACCAAATAGCCGATTTGGAAAGTGAGATAAATGGGAGAATTTTTCTGGTTTGGCTATTTTGACCTAGAATTTTCTCTTCTCCAGTCATTCTACTGAGTTTCACCTTTCTCTGAATAACCCTGTCAGGGTTATTCAGAGAGCGGTGAAAAGCAGGAGAATGACAGTAGAATGGAAAATTCTAGGTCAAAATAGCTGATTTGGAAAGTGAGATAAATGGGAGAATTTTTATGGTTTGGCTATTTTGACCTAGAATTTTCACTTCTCCAGTTATTCTCCTGATTTTCACCGCTCTCTGAAGAACCCTGTGAATGTTTAATCCCGAGGTGAAAAATAACATTGCTTTAGATGTTAAAAGCGGGCAATGGGGAAATTTTGTATTTTTTCACACAGCAGTAAAATGCAGCATATTAGGAAGTTTTAGGAGGGAAATTAACACTTCTCACTCAGAACAGAAGCAGACACCACACCTTCATTCTACATAAAATGTATCAAATTCATTAGACCAGACTAAAACACCTGTTGTTATGCCGTTTGAAAAAAAAAAAGGGCATTTAGAGGGGAGAGTCTTTGCACGTACATATTAGTTTTTAATTCAATATCTAATAAACTGTTGCTTATAATATTCTGCAGTAAAGAATCTCTTTATTTCTCGATTTTTTAGTATTTAAGCATTTTTATACTTTTTTCAAATTAATTTTTTTTCCGAACTCGAACCGAACACGCCCAAAAAGTTCGAAGTTCGCGAACTTTCGAACGACCAAAGTACAAATCGAACTCCGAACTGATCGAACAGAACAACTCATCCCTACTGGATACATCACCTCTCCCTGCGCTCCCTCGATGTCCCTGCAGCCTCCTCGGCGACGGCGACCTCATTACTTCCTGGTTCCCTCCTTGTTAGAAGGAATCCAGGAAGTATGAGGTCGCGATCGCCGGAGGAGACTGCAGAGATCAGCGAGGGAGCACAGGGAGAGGTGATGTATACAACCCAAGTGTGTCTCGGGGTTTCCACTCTCAGCGGTGAAATTTAACCCCGAGACACACTTGGGGATTTATAGGGATCTGGGGTAATGGGAGTTGGGGGATTTATTTGGATCTGGGGCAATGGGAGTTGGGGATTTATAGGGATCTGGGGGTAATGGGAGTTGGGGGATTTATAGGGATCTGGGTGTAATGGGAGTTGGGGATTTATAGGGATCTGGGGCAATGGGAGTTGGGGATTTATAGAGACCTGGGGGTAATGGGAGTATGACGGAATGGAGATGTTGTTCCGCCTGCGGGTGTGCTCTATCTGCGTGACCCCGTTGCTTACCGCTGGCCCGACTACCGAGTGGCGCGCACTCGGCGTCTCGTGCGGCCTGGCGTGACCCCGGGAAGGGGTTAGCGGGCGGTGGAGGGGACCCCTGCCTAGAACCAGCCCGACCACTGAGCCATACGGCTCTCAGCGTCCCGAGCAGCTGGTTCACTGACCTTGTGGGTGTGGGACGTCCGTGGAGATCGGTTCTGCCGCGGAGGAATATTCGTATCTGATGTGGGAACGTTTCGGATCTTGCGGGAAACGTTTCCGATCGCGGTGCGGGGAAATAGTCGGATCTTCAGCGGATGACTTTTCGGATCAGATCGAGGATGAAGGAATCTTCGGATCCTCCGGGATTGGCGAGGGATTCGGATCTTACCGCAATCCCTCGCAATACGAAGCGCGGTACACGGCCGCGCCCTTCGGTTCGGATCTCTCGTTCTGGGAACCGAATCCCTTCCGCTGCGCCTCTGCCCTGATCCTCGATGCAGGCACAGAGCGCTCGGTTCGGTTCGGATCTGAACGCCGCACCCTGAGACCACGAGGGGTTCTCAGATACGAAAATACGGCGGAGACAAAGTCACATCAGTCAAAGCTGGATGCACTGCAAAATCTGCCTTTATTATGCACGGTTCAAGCATTTAACAACTTCACATAAATTAGAATACAATGGGACTCCTTGCCCGCCCTCCCAGGACCCATTGGCCATTACCCTTCAGGGAGTCGCCAATTCGGACCGGATGGTCCGAATCGGCCATTTTACGATTCGAACCGGATGGTTCGAATCGGCCATTTTCCGAATCGAGAATTCTGACTGCGCCACAAGGAGCTGGGCCATCCCGTGACAGGGAGTTTATAAGGACCTGGACACATGTCACATGGGCAGACCTGGTAAGGGCAGACATTCAGAAATCTCGGATAATCCGATGCCACAGAACCCCTGGGAGCGACTTCTTTCCAAACCACTGGATACTCTTACCATTCAATAACCGACCTTAACTGCCGCAGCCTGGAGGGCCGTCACAGCACTCCGGAGAGGAGCGAACTCACCCACAGAGGCCACCTTTACTAAAGAACGCATGAAGCCAATGAAATGGACTGGATGACGGCTAAGGAAATGATTTGGTTGACCAGTCAAGAAAATGAACTGACTGACCGGCCAAGGAAATACAACATACCTTCCCCCATTTCAAATAAAGTGTATATATGGTCCATCGTTCACTAACCCCACATTTCTCGCCTGTATGGTGGGTCTCTCACTCTTATCTTTTCCTTCTCATCTAACCCTTTGTTCTTCTGCTCCACTAAATGGCCAATAATCTCCAAGACATTTCCCTCCTCAACCCTAACAACACTTAGATTAACCCACACCCCATTCTCCGGCCAATATTACCTAAAAAACCATAGCACTACACCTCCTCATTTATACGCCTTGGCACCCCTCCGCCCTCACTGCATGAGCCAGCCACGTCACCAAGGTCTTCACCAATTGTGTCCAATATTCACGTTCCCTCAACGTTACTAATGGAAATGTCCTCTCAAAACTGTGCTACCTGTTACACCCTGACCCCTCCCCCCATGCCCCCCAATACACTGTTATGCTTTAATATAGGGGGAGAGGTGCATCTTGGGGCTTTTTTCTGTTTCTAGCTTTCAATAATTATTACTATATGTTTGAAAATATCCTTTATTTCCGCAGGATAAGCAGGAAATGACGTTTCTTTAGAGCAGGGGTCTCACACTCTGCCCCCCCCAACATGTTCCTAAACCGATTCTCTGACCATTATTTGCATTCAAAGAATTCTGGGAATTGTAGTCAATCAACATCTGGGGGGCCGGAGCGTGAGACCCCTGCTTTAGCGGGAGCTGGGAAAGAGACAGACTCGGAATGTGTAATGTCAGTCAGCAGCCGCTAAAGCCGGTCACATGCTGCGTCACATGTAACGAGCGGAATCATTCACTGGATGGAAATGTCATCCTGTCTCTGCATAAATCAATGGAATACAGAATATATAACATTCACTGGCCCCGTCACGCGCACTAACCGCGTATATCTGTATAAAGGGTGACCCGTGACCACACAGAGACCAGGGTGACCCGGCAGGAACACACACACGAGTCACAGACAAAAGCCCGGCTCATGCAGCACAAACATCTCTTCATGGATTTTGGCTTTGATTATAGTCACAGTCTCTGCGGCTCCAGACAGTTTATTCTACAGGACACAGAAACAAGTGAAGACGCTCAATAAAGTGACAGGATCTCAATAATCAACGTCAATAGAAAAAGGCATGAAATAAATAAAGGTGAATAAACCGTTTCTGCCGGAAGAAACACAATGAAACACACATACAAAACTGTGTCGCAGAAATCTACAAAGAGCAAAACTCCATATGGAGCAAAATATAACATTATCTGTCTGGCATGTTAGGGGGCGATCACATACATATATATAATTATTCGATAGGCCGTGTTAGTCCAGATGCCAGAATCACGAGTATAGCAGTACGTAGTGATACCTTTTCTATTGGACTAACGTTACATTTAAAAGACAAAAGCTTGTCTTTTAAATGTAACGTTAGTCCAATACAAAAGGTATCACTACGTACTGCTATACACATGATATATATATACACCCGTCAGTGATTATTGTGATGGGATGCTTCACAAAACACCAGGGGAAAATGTAATGAATCAAATATACGTGAGATTTCCAGTCATAGAAGGACAGAACGGTGTATACAGCAAGGCGTTACACGCACCGATGTTAGAGACGCAGCTTCTTTAGGATCATTGATAGCACCTGTCACAGTCCACCCGGGGTACCTATATTGCACAGCCTGGTCCTAGCAGCCTTTGTCCTGGAATGTTTTTGTATTGGGTTCCAATCCGGGGTTTACCTCAGCCCAGTGCCATGTCCAGGCTCCTGGAGATCCAGCCTAGGAGTTCCAGCTGAGGCCCATCTATGATTTAACCTCCTTAAAAGGCAGAGAGACCCAGCCAGCAGTGGTTCTGCATTGTGCTCCCTGACTGAGGTCATCTGGACTAGGGATGAGCCGAACGCTCCCCGAGTTCGGTTCGAGCCCGAACCCGAACTTCCAATTTGTTCGGGACCGAACCTGAACCCGAACCCCCATGCAAGTCAATGGGGTTGAAAATTCGGTTTTTAGAGTGCACTCCAAGAGGGCATATATGCTAGATATTTGCCATAAAAGGTGTATGGGGGTCCGGGTAGTGCCCTGGGGGACAGGAAACAAGGACAAAAAGTTTTTAAAAAAACATTTTTAAAGGGACAGTGAGTTTTCCATGAAATAAGGGTTAAAAATAAAAATGAAAAATTCGTTCAAATATCGTGCCTAGGAGGTCCCCATAACCTGCCCGTGAAGTGGCGGATTTCTAGGATGTATAGAAATATGTAAAAACCAAAAAATGACATTTGAAATGACGGTAAAGGCTTTTCCTTTAATCTATCCATAAACAACTGCTTGGGGCGGCAGTCTGTATGAAAAGAGGAGACATTTTCGGACACGCAGAAAAAGTTTACTGATTTTTTGGCGGTGAAAAACAGGAGAATGACTGGAGAATGGAAACTTCTAGACCAAATAGCCGATTTGGAAAGTGAGATAAATGGGAGAATTTTTCTGGTTTGGCTATGTTGACCTAGAATTTTCCATTCTCCAGTCATTCTCCTGAGTTTCACCTTTCTCTGAATAACCCTGTCAGGGTTATTCAGAGAGTGGTGAAGAGCAGGAGAATGACTGGAGAATGGAAACTTCTAGACCAAATAGCCGATTTGGAAAGTGAGATAAATGGGAGAATTTTTCTGGTTTGGCTATGTTGACCTAGAATTTTCCATTCTCCAGTCATTCTCCTGAGTTTCACCTTTCTCTGAATAACCCTGTCAGGGTTATTCAGAGAGTGGTGAAGAGCAGGAGAATGACTGGAGAATGGAAATTCTAGGTCAAAATAGCCAAACCAGAAAAATTCTCCCATTTAGGCTAGGGTCAGACTAGCGATTTTTTTAACGTGCGTTTAGGCGTACTTAATCACGGCCGCACTAGCAGCAAATGACGGGCAATGACGGCCAATATACGAAGTACGGTCGCACGAAAGTCCGGCTGAGCAACGCAAGTGGAAAATGAACGCATTTTTTCAAGAACGCAGAACCGCTAGTACGGACGTACAGAGTGCGCTGCATCCACTAGCGGCGTGTGTGCGTGATTTGGAGACGTCAGACCCTGCTCATGTCCGGCCAACATAACGTCCAGACACCCAAAGTTTCCTGGTTTGGATCCGTAAAAAGTCACGCACAAAAATGCGCATCGTATGACCGTTTTCGCGCAATCCGTGAAAAAATACGGCAATGCGTTCGGACGCACTTTTTGACAGTCGCTGCGAAAAATGCGTTAGTCTGACCCTAGCCTTATCTCACTTTCCAAATCGGCTATTTGGACCAGATTGTTCTCTTTTCCTGCCATTCTCCTGGTTTTCACCTTTCTCTGAACAACCCTGAGAGAGAGGTGAAAGCCAGGAGAACTGGCAGGAGAAGAGAACAATCTAGACCAAATAGCCAATTTGGAAAGTGAGATAAATGGGAGAATGTTTCTGGTTTGGCTATTTTGACCTAGAATTTTCACTTCTCCAGTTATTCTCCTGCATTCACCGCTCTCTGAATAACCCTGTGAATGTTTAATCCTTCCAAATGGTGCCTGGCATTAACCCCTGGTGAGCCAGATCACGAATTGGCACTGAAAAGCGCCGGATCGTAATCCTCTACTGGAGCTGGCCGACATCTTGGATGTCGGCCAAGCCTCCAGGAACTCCCCCTGAGGACTGGCGTCATCATGCATAGCACGATGACGCCAGTCCTGGAGTTAACCCCTAGCTGCCACCAATGGTGGAGATAGGGGGTTCCAATGAACCCCCTATCTCCCGATCTGTGGCAGCTAGGGGTTAATGTTTGATATCGTTGGATCGGCCAGAGCATGGCCTTTCCAAGGATACTAAACATGAGCATGAAAAATGTTTTTTAAAACAAATAAAAAAATAAAAATATTTAAAAAAAAATCTGAAAAAAAATAAACAAGTTTTTTTGTTTGTTATTGTTTTGTTAATGCAGCAATATTGTTCCCATTTCAATTATAATGTGAACAATAATGCTGCACTAACGATTTTTGTATGCGGTGCGTTTGTTAAAAAAAGCAAAATTTCCCCCCCAAAAAAAAAAAAGGTAACGAGACCCCATTTCTAATTTTTTAACAAGCGCACCCCATACAAAATATAACCGCAAACGATCGCATGTTAAAATGTGAAAAAAAACACTTTGCACATAATAAATTGAAAATTCTAATTTTATTGCATTTTTTGTTACAATATACAGACATGACATAACGTATACATATAATAATGACATATTATGAATCTGACAAGTCTGCCGGAAAGAACGATATATAATATGTCTGGGTCATATATCAAAATATGGCTACAAAACGCAGTTAAACATGATGAGCGAAAGCGGTAAAAATGACCTCAGCACAGAGGTGTGAAAAGCCTCAGCAGCGAAAGGGTTAAATGCAGCATATTAGGATGTTTTAGGGAAATTAATTCTCAAATCTCAATCAGAAGCAGACACCACCCCACCCTCACTATATTGTACAATGTATCAAATTGATTACCAGACAAAAAACACCTGGTGTTATGCCCGTTTGTGAACAGAGGTCATTTAGAGTTGATAATCTTTCCACGTACACATTAGTTTTTAATTCAATATCTAATAAACCGTTGCTTATAATATTCTGCAGTAAAGAGTCTCTTTATTTCTAGATTTTTTAGTATTTTTTTAAGCATTTTCTATACTTTTTTCCAAAAAAATTTTTTTTTTAGAACTCGAACCGAACACGCCCAAAAAGTTCGAAATTTGCGAACTTTTGAACTGCCAAAGTTCGGGTCGAACTCCAAACCGTCCGAACCCGAACAGCTCATCCCTAATCTGGACGTGTGCAAACCTGCTCCTGCTAATCCATCTGTCTAACTTGTTGTTCCTGGATACATCTGTCTGTAGACATGTGCACAGCACAAAATTTCGTTTTGAACTAATGGATTAGTCCTAAAATGCAATTTATTTAGTTGCTAAAGAAATTCGTTTTCAGTTCTTTAGTATGAAAACTAATTTCATTTCATCCAAAAACCAGTGGATACAATTACTATAGTAGTGGCTCCTCAGAGGGCTGAGATCGCTGCTTGTTACAGTATCTCTCACTCTCAGCACAATGTGTCAGGCAAAGCTGTTACAGTAACTGACTGCTGCTCATCACAGCGCTCAGAGTTTCAGTAAAACTAGTAAATAATATTTTTATATATAAGAGGTTATAACAATATTATTTCCTTGTTTAACTGAAACTCTGAGCCTGATACATTGTACTGAGAGATAATATAACAAGCAGCCGATCTCAGCGCTCACAGCCACTGGATTTAACCCCCTAAGGACGGGAGTAATTTTACAACATCGGCGCTGTTTCGGAAGTAGAAGTTTGCTGAGCTCATTTTGACTGTTTTTAAGTCACGTATTATTATACCACCCAGACAAATTATATATCGTTCTTTCTGGCAGACTCGGCAGATTAATAATATATCATTATTATATGTATATGTCATGCCCTGCCAAAATGCTATAACAAAAAATGTAAAAAAAAGTAAATAAATGAATTTTCAATAAAATTTAAATCTTCCACAGTGTGTAAAGTGTTTTTTTTTTAAATTTTATTATCAGAGGCTCTACGGTCATATTCTATGGGGTAGATTTGTTAAAAAAATTAGAACGGGGAACCCATTTTTTTTTTGGGGAGAAATTGCGTGATTTTAGCTAAACCCCCCCAAAAAAAATCATTAGTGAAGCATCATTGTTCACATTATAATTGAAATGTGAACAATAGTGCTGCATTAAAAACACAAAAAAAAAAAAACAAGTATTTATTTTTTTATTATTTAATTTATTATTTTTATTTTTACTTTTTTTTAACTTTTACTTTACTTATAACATGGTCATGTTTGATATCATTGGAAAGGCCATGTTCTGGCCTTTCCAGCAATAGCAGACATGACCCCCCTACCTGCCACCGATCAGGAGATAAAGGGGTTCAAAGAACCCCCCTATCTCCTCTAAGGGATTTCCTATGGAAATCCCTTTGCAGCTAGGGGGTTCCCCGGTTAACTGACATCACGCATGGCGCGATGAGTCAGTTGACTGGGGGGGACCCAGAGGTGGGGGCTGCCATCCAAGATGGCGGCCCCCACCGTAAATAGGCTGCGATCGGGCACAAATTAGTGCCCGGTCGCGACCTGACAACTAAGGGGTTAACCCCCATACATCACTGAAAAGGTCAGGCTGTGACCCTTCCAGCGATGCTGGCCACAGCCGCCTGGTCCCCGGCGATGGGGAGATGGGGGGATCCTTTGGATCGCTCTCTCTCCTTCAGGCGCTTCCCCTGCTCCGGCGGGGGGGGGGGGACGCCTGAAACTGACGTCATCGCGCCACCAGCGCAATGACATCAGTGCGCCGGAGGAGGGATTCACACTGATCTGACTCCGCGGGAGTCAGAGCAGCGTGGGAGCGACCGGAGGAGGTGAGTATTAACGAAGGGGGGCTGTAAACACCGAGGACGTACAATTACGTCCTGCGGCATCAAAGCCTGCCTAATGCAGGGCGTAAATGTACGTCCTGCGGCGTTAAGGGGTTAAAGGGCTAAAAAAGGCTCCTCTCTGTATAAAGAATAGAACATCCTCATGCATTAATTAATACCCCTCTCTGTATAATGTATAGAACATCCTCCTGCATTAGTTAATACCCCTCTCTGTATAGAACATCCTACTGCATTGGCATGTGGAGGGTGCAGAACTTCGGAATGCAAATGCTTATCCAGCACAGGAGAGGGAACTTTTACTTAAACTTTGTATCTCTGTGGGGGAGACACAGGAATATAAAAGCAGGGGAGAGGGAAAATATTAACGTAAATCGGTCTGAAAGCTCATAGAATAGATGACTGGTGCAAATTTATTTTTATAATAAAATAAAGCACTTTAAATCTAGGGAAAAAATTCAAATAAAAATCACACTGAAGGCTCATAAGGACAGAGTAACTGTGAGAGCTGGATACTAAATGTATCAGACGTAAAAAAACTTTATAACAAGCAGCACTGGGAGAGGAGAGGGACTTTATATAAAAAACGTGTATTATAGATGAGGAAGGGGGATAGTGCTCCTGATAATATAAAATGTATCAGACCTAAGCCCCTATTATGCAGAGCGGGAGGGGAGATAACACACGTTTTATAAAGTCCCTCTCTTCTCCCAGCGCTGCTTGTTATGAAGGGGTTTTTACTATCCAGCCCTCCTCTGTCATTAGCTTTCAGTGTGATTTATTTGAATGTTTTCCTTCTCCAGCTGCTTTTATCATCTTGTCTGCCTCATAGACATGCAAGGGTTAAGTAAAGGTTTCCTCTCCTGTGCTGGCTGTCTGTGCTGCGAGTGAGTATTCTGGAGCTCTATCACTGTCAGATTTTCGGGTAGGGAAGGATTACGCATACAAACCTTTTCTGTAGCTTTGTGATGTTGCGCTCTTCATTACTGGTCTCCTTCACTCATCAATGTAATATCACAAAAAGGACTGAAACTAAAATGTAGTGCATTTTATTTTAGTTTCTTTCGTTTTTTGTACTGAGCAGTTTCGTATCTCTTGAGTCATACTAAAACTAAATTATCCCAAAATTCTGACTAAATCGCTTTAGTACTATAACGAATACACATGTCTATCTGTCTGTGCAAGGGACTCTCAATGATCTCTACCTGTGGATTACAAGTGTTTACCACCGTCTCTGACCTATTGATCTCCAGGTACCACTGTCAGCTATCTGGATTTATTCCTAGTGGACCCTGTCTGCAGTCTGGGACTGCATAGTCCACTATCCTGACTCTCCATCCAAGAACTCTCCATCCAAGAACTCTCCATCCAAGAACTCTCCCTGGACTTTATATATTTCTTTATTCTTTCAAGTTTCATTAAACTTTTTCATTGTGTGATTCCTGTCTGGCCTCCCCTCTGTGTCGCCGCCTGCTGGGCGCTCACCAGAACCGCACACACCACGTGACAGCACCTTGGTGCTTTAGGGCAGTGTTTCTCAACTCCGGTCCTCAGGACCCACTAACAGGACAGGTTTGCAGGATATCTGAAACACTGCACAGGTGACATCATGTTCTGCTCAGTGATTGCAAGACTCAGTCTGCTTTTCCCCAAGGTGATCTGTAAAATTTCGGCCAGTAGTGGGTCCCGAGTAGGGATGAGCTGTTCGGGTTCGGACGGTTCGGAGTTCGGCCCGAACTTTGGCAGTTTCGAAAGTTCGCGAACTTCGAACTTTTTGGGTGTGTTCGGTTCGAGTTCGGAAAAAAAAAGAAATTTTGAAAAAAGTATAGAAAATGCTTAAAAAAAAATACTAAAATCTAGAAATAGACTCTTTACTGCAGAATATTATAAGCAACAGTTTATTAGATATTGAATTAAAACCTAATGTATACGTGGCAAGATTCTCAACTCTAAGGCTAGGGTCAGACTAACGCATTTTTCGCGTTGTCCTTGAAAAAGTGCGTTTGAATGAATGGACGCATTTTTTCACGGAATACGCAATAGCGGTCATACCATGCGCATTTTCGTCCGTGATTTTGTACAGATCATCAATAAAACCCTTTTTGTGTCTGGACGTTATGTTGTCCGAACATTAGCAGCATCTGACGTCTCCTAATCACACACACACGCCGCTAGTGGACGCAGCGCACTCTGTACCTCAGTACTAGCGGTTTCACGTTCTCAAAAAAATGCGTTCGTTTGCCACTTGCGTTATGCAGCCGCACTTTTGTGCGGCCATTCTTCGTATGCTGTCTGGCATTGGACGTCATTTGCTGCTAGCACGGCCGTGATTTAGTGCTTCTAAACGCACGTTGATACTGCGTTAGTCTGACCCCAGCCTAAATGACGGCTGCTCACAAACAGGCATAACACCAGGTGTTTTTAGTCGGGTAATCAATTTGATACATTGCACACTATACCGAGGGGGTGAGGTGGTGTCTGCTTCTCATTGAGATTTGAGAATTAATTTCCCTCCTAAAACTTCCTAATATGCTGCATTTAACTGGTGTTTGAAAAAAATTCAAAATAACATCTAAAGCAATGTTATTTTACACCTCGGGATTAAACATTCAGAGGGTTATTAAGAGAGCGGTGAAAAGCAGGAGAATAACTGGAGAAGTGAAAATTTGAGGTCAAAATAGCCAAACCAGAAAAATTCTCCCATTTATCTCACTTTCCAAATCGGCTACTTGGTCTAGAATTTTCCATTCTCCAATTGTGTTAAATGGAGCCCCACACACGAAGTACGTCCGCACAGAAGAGCGGGGGCTGACGGACGCTGCAAACGGACGCAGGTTAGGCAAGAACGTAATACTGCTAGAACGGATGTGCAGAGTGCGCCACGTCCACAACGTCCGCATAGCTTTGTGTGTGAGTGATGGAGCGAGGTCAGATGGACTGCATTTATACGTCCAGCATTTTTGACGGACAGAATGTTCTTTCATTGTAATTTATTTTCCCTGCTACATCAGTCAAAAAATATGCGCCGTCACGGACGTGAACACTACGCTCGTCTGACACCAGCCTTAGTAGTAATCTACTTCCCATTCTTAAATAAGCAATAAAAAAATGAAATAGCTCATAAAAAAGCGAAAAACTAACTAATCCGAATCAATCAATTATTATCAGTATCAGAACTACTTAACCCCGGATCAATCAGGCTTTCGTCCAAATCACTCAACTACAACCGCCCTTCTAAAAGTCTGCAATGATATCCAGGCTGGGATGGAACAAGGAAACCTAACTGGAGCCATCTTCCTTGATTTTGCCAAGGCCTTTGACACAGTAGACCATGGCATCTTGTTAGAAAAACTTAAAGACTCTGGTATTGGTGATCGCACGCTAACCTGGTTTCAATCATATGTATCCGACCAATCACAATATGTTGTCAATTCTGGCAGCTCCTCCCTCCGCTCCCAGTCACTTGCGGTGTACCCAAGGCTCAATACTAGGCCCCCTGCTATTCACAATATTCATAAATGATCTGCCCAACGTCTGCAAAGCCTCAACTTACATATGTACGCAGACAACACTGTAATCTATACCAGCAAACCAAATCTCCAGCAGCTGGAGGCCGTGCTGCAAGAACAATTCACAGAGGTAGAAAAGTGGATCAAAAACAATAAACTTTTTTTAAATACTGACAAAACTGTAACGATGCTCTTTGGAACAGCACCTAAACTACACAAATTGCAAACACCCCATCTATGTGTGGGGACAAAATCAAATGGCACGCTGACCACAGTCACATCTCTCAAATATCTAGGTATGTGGTTAGACCCAAATCTATCCTTTGGCCCCCACATCGAAAAACTCTCATCTTAGGCTGGGGTCAGATGAGCGTAGTGTTCACGTCCGTGATTGCGCCTAAAAGTACGTCCGTGATAGCATGAAAGAAAGTCCATTGGAGCCCGTTACGCGAAGTACGTCCGCACTGAACTGCGGACGCACCACGGCCGCGGCAAACGGACGCAAGCAGGCAAGAACGTACAACCCCTAGAACGGCCGCAACAAAGTGTGCTGCGTCGCAACGTCTGCATAGCTTTGTGTGTGAGTGATGAACGTGGTCTGACGTACTGCATTTATACGTCCAGCATTTTTCACGGACAAAATGGTTTTGCCTTTTAATTTATTTTCCCTCCTACATCCGTCAAAATATACGTCAGTGAAAAAAACGGACTGTGTGGCCACTGCTGCGTCTTCCGTACTAACGTACGTCCATGTGCACGGACGTACAGTTCGTAGAAATCACGCTCGTCTGACCCTAGCCTAAACTTTACCCCAAACTAGATGCCCTGTACAGAAACAAATCCTGCCTGAACCCCACGGTAAGAAAGCAGACTGTACAACAAATGCTTATGCCGGCTATTGAATACGGAGATGTAGTGTATGCAGCCGCCCCGCAAACACACCTTCATAAACTTACTACATTGTATAACTCATTCTGTCGCTTTGTGCTACAATGTAACTACATGACCCACCATTGTGACATGTTAAAAGAACTAAACTGGCCATCGCTGGAATCTAGACACACCCTTCACCTTTCCAACCTGGTGTTTAAGAGCTTTTCTGGGAAGCTACCACCCTACCTGAATAGACTGCTGCCCCCAGCAGGTCCCTCATCCTAAAACCTCATATCCAGGACCAGCACCTTACTTGCAATACCACAATACAAAAAGAAAGTGGCTCGATCCTCATTTTCCTACAGAGCACCGCAATTATGGAATAACCTCCCAGACGCCATCAAATCTTCCCCCAGTCTAAAGTCCCTTAAGAGCTCCCTATTAACATACCTCAATACAGAATGCACCTGTAAACATGTAACATAATGACTATATACAGAATGCACCTGTAAACATGTAACACAATGACTATATACAGAATGTGCCTGTAAACATGTGACATAGTGACTATATACAGAATGCGCCTGTAAACATGTAACAGTGACTATATACAGAATGCACCTGTAAACCTGTAACACAATGACTATATACAGAATGCGCCTGTAAACATGTAACAGTGACTATATACAGAATGCACCTGTAAACATGTAACAGTGACTATATACAGAATGCGCCTGTAAACATGTAACACAATGACTATATACAGAATGCGCCTGTAAACATGTAACACAATGACTATATACAGAATGCGCCTGTAAACATGTAACACAATGACTATATACAGAATGCGCCTGTAAACATGTAACAGTGATTATATACAAAATGCGCCTGTAAACATGTAACATAGTGACTATATACAGAATGCGCCTGTAAACATGTAACATAGTGACTATATAAAGAATGCACCTGTAAACATGTAACAGTGACTATATACAGAATGCGCCTGTAAACATGTAACACAATGACTATATACAGAATGCGCCTGTAAACATGTAACACAGTGACTATATACAGAATGCGCCTGTAAACATGTAACACAGTGACTATATACAGAATGCGCCTGTAAACATGTAACAGTGACTATATACAGAATGCGCCTGTAAACATGTAACACAGTGACTATATACAGAATGCACCTGTAAACATGTAACAGTGACTATATACAGAATGCACCTGTAAACATGTAACAGTGACTATATACAGAATGCGCCTGTAAACATGTAACACAATGACTATATACAGAATGCGCCTGTAAACATGTAACAGTGACTATATACAGAATGCACCTGTAAACATGTAACACAGTGACTATATACAGAATGCACCTGTAAACATGTAACAGTGACTATATACAGAATGCGCCTGTAAACATGTAACACAGTGACTATATACAGAATGCGCCTGTAAACATGTAACAGTGACTATATACAGAATGCGCCTGTAAACATGTAACACAATGACTATATACAGAATGCGCCTGTAAACATGTAACAGTGACTATATACAGAATGCGCCTGTAAACATGTAACAGTGACTATATACAGAATGCGCCTGTAAACATGTAACAGTGACTATATACAGAATACACCTGTAAACATGTAACAGTGACTATATACAGAATGCACCTGTAAACATGTAACATAGTGACTATATACAGAATGCGCCTGTAAACATGTAACACAGTGACTATATACAGAATGCACCTGTAAACATGTAACACAGTGACTATATACAGAATGCACCTGTAAACATGTAACACAGTGACTATATACAGAATGCACCTGTAAACATGTAACATAGTGACTATATACAGAATGCGCCTGTAAACATGTAACACAGTGACTATATACAGAATGCACCTGTAAACCTGTAACACAGTGACTATATACAGAATGCGCCTGTAAACATGTAACAGTGACTATATACAGAATGCGCCTGTAAACATGTAACACAGTGACTATATACAGAATGCACCTGTAAACATGTAACACAGTGACTATATACAGAATGCACCTGTAAACATGTAACACAGTGACTATATACAGAATGCGCCTGTAAACATGTAACAGTGACTATATACAGAATGCGCCTGTAAACATGTAACACAGTGACTATATACAGAATGCACCTGTAAACATGTAACACAGTGACTATATACAGAATGCACCTGTAAACATGTAACACAGTGGACTATATACAGAATGCACCTGTAAACATGTAACACAGTGACTATATACAGAATGTACCTGTAAACATGTAACACAGTGACTATATACAGAATGCGCCTGTAAACATGTAACAAAGTGACTATATACAGAATGCACCTGTAAACATGTAACACAGTGACTATATACAGAATGCACCTGTAAACATGTAACACAGTGACTATATACAGAATGCACCTGTAAACATGTAACACAGTGACTATATACAGAATGTACCTGTAAACATGTAACACAGTGACTATATACAGAATGCACCTGTAAACATGTAACACAGTGACTATATAAGAATGCGCCTGTAAACACGTAACACGGTGACTATATACAGAATGCACCTGTAAACATGTAACACAGTGACTATATACAGAATGCACCTGTAAACATGTGACACAGTGACTATATACAGAAAGCACCTGTAAACATGTAACACAGTGACTATATACAGAATGCGCCTGTAAACACGTAACACGGTGACTATATACAGAATGCACCTGTAAACACGTAACACGGTGACTATATACAGAATGCACCTGTAAACATGGACACAGTGACTATATACAGAAAGCACCTGTAAACATGTAACACAGTGACTATATACAGAATGCGCCTGTAAACACGTACACGGTGACTATATACAGAATGCACCTGTAAACATGTAACACAGTGACTATATACAGAATGCGCCTGTAAACATGTAACATAGTGACTATATACAGAATGCACCTGTAAACATGTAACACAGTGACTATATACAGAATGCACCTGTAAACATGTGACACAGTGACTATATACAGAAAGCACCTGTAAACATGTAACACAGTGACTATATACAGAATGCACCTGTAAACATGTAACACAGTGACTATATACAGAATGTACCTGTAAACATGTAACACAGTGACTATATACAGAATGCACCTGTAAACATGTAACACAGTGACTATATACAGAATGCACCTGTAAACATGTAACACAGTGACTATATACAGAATGTACCTGTAAACATGTAACACAGTGACTATATACAGAATGTACCTGTAAACATGTAACACAGTGACTATATACAGAATGCACCTAAACATGTAACACAGTGACTATATACAGAATGCGCCTGTAAACACGTACACGGTGACTATATACAGAATGCACCTGTAAACATGTAACACAGTGACTATATACAGAATGCACCTGTAAACATGTGACACAGTGACTATATACAGAAAGCACCTGTAAACATGTAACACAGTGACTATATACAGAATGCGCCTGTAAACACGTAACACGGTGACTATATACAGAATGCACCTGTAAACATGTAACACAGTGACTATATACAGAATGCACCTGTAAACATGTGACACAGTGACTATATACAGAAAGCACCTGTAAACATGTAACACAGTGACTATATACAGAATGCGCCTGTAAACACGTAACACGGTGACTATAACAGAATGCACCTGTAAACATGTAACACAGTGACTATATACAGAATGCACCTGTAAACATGTGACACAGTGACTATATACAGAAAGCACCTGTAAATGTAACACAGTGACTATATACAGAATGCGCCTGTAAACACGTAACACGGTGACTATATACAGAATGCACCTGTAAACATGTAACACAGTGACTATATACAGAATGCGCCTGTAAACATGTGACATAATGACTTTATTTCCTACATATTTATTTTTCTGTTAATCTGTATACTTGGTCTTGTGTTTAATATCTTGCATTGTATTACTTTGTATTTCTGTAACTGTAACACTTCAATGTACTTGAACCCAGGACATACTTGAAAACGAGAGAAATCTCAATGTATCCTTCCTGGTAAAATCCTTTATAAATAAATAAATAAATAAATCTGCACCGAATCGAAAGAAAACTGTCTGAAAGGACCCGAAACGAAAAAAAAAAGGTCATGTACATCCCTAATAATTACTAAGGTAACAAACAGAACGTACCAAGTTCTGAGATGCGTTTCGGCCTCTTAGGCTTCCTCAGTCAGTTCAAGGGTTAAAAAAGAATGAAAGGGGTACATGGGTGCTGGTATTTACGCGGACTCCTTCATGCCTGGTTTCTCTTCTCTGCGTTCCACTTTCAGGGTTATTCAGAGAGATCCGAAAAAGTCACCACACGTTCGGTGACTTTTCGTTCCCTGCACTTCGGGGTGAGTCGGACGATTCCAAGTTCGCCGACCCTGCGATGTATTCAGCGAGCACCACAGGGCCCCTGTAGTGCAGGGAATACTCAACGCAAACTCGCCAAACACTCACCGAAAACCCGCAGAAATCGCTGCAAAAACAAAGTTGAACAGACTGGAAAAATCCAAGGAGCCGCCCATCAGAGCAGAGAGGCCGCCGGAAAAAGCCGACACGCAGAGGAACGGGGTGAAAAAAAAAAAAAGTTCCCTTGAAAGTGTGAAAACTTAAACGCTGTTTGCAAAAAAAAACACTACTGAACGAAAATGTCTGGAATTTACACATAAGATCCAATGAATGAGAATAAAAAGGCTGTTACAGAAAAATAAAGGATTAAAAAAAACAAAAAATATTTTTTACAAAAAAAAAAAAAAAAAAATGCCTAAAATATCCTAAAAGTAATGGTATTTTTTATTGCAGAATATTACAATAAACGGCTTATTAGATATTGAATTAAAAGGTGAATATTTTAACATTGAAGCCTATGGGATTCGCCTGATTAAACCTGTCGAATGAAACCACTGAACAGCAGGGCATTAGGGGAACCTTTCACTGCTGGTTTGTGTTCTCTGAATAGACAAAGCATTGCTTCTCTATGGGGATTTCACTGCCCTCAAACAGGCAACGAACAGGCACCGTATGTGCAGGCAATTCGCCAGGATTTGGCAAACTGCCTGCTCTCTGAATAGTCGAATGGCCCCGATATGGCACCATACACTGAATTTCAGTGTCCGGTTACATTTTGGATCTTTCTGATTAACCCCCATAGTTTTCCATAGTGACATCCGGTCTTCACAGCTCCTTCTCATGATGCAACTATGTTGCCGCCATCTTTGGTGCGCATGAGTTCCACTTGTTCGCCGTGTTGGACCTCGTTCCGGTTTCAGGTGCTAAATCCGGCCATGTCCTGCACGCAGGGATAAATGGCATACTGTGAGAGTCTTTTATGGAAAGAAATGTCCTGGTATCCAGAGTGAAATATATGTTGCAACTAGCAGAGAGCCATCAGTCAGCGGGGACACTTAAAATTCCAGATACCAGGAAGTAAATAATTACCTACTCCTTATTGTGGTAAAATTGAAAAGGATTTTAATCCACAGTGAGCAGCAGACGACAACGTTTCAACACAAAGGTAGCCCCCACCCTCACCGTAACAAACCTTACTGCAACATTCCAGCAGCCAGGGATGTGTCAGAATACAGGGAGAGCTGTGGGGTCAGTCACTGCTGTACATGGATAAGATTCAGGGGGTTATAATGAATGTAAATCCCTGTAAAGTACAGATACCAGGTGTTGCTGTATTTGCCATACACAGGCATTATGCAGCACATACAGATACTGCACATCGACCTGCAGTATATCGCGCAGGATTGTTCCTGTGGCGAGTGTGTTTGAGAGGGACCTCGTGTAAGGAGGCCGCAGGTGAAGCGGAGTGCTGGCGGCATTCAAATTCTGGCAGAGGAGATTCTGCATGCAGCGCAATGTAGATTTGATCCAGAGGCTGCAGATGCTGAGAAGTCCTGGAGGTCTTCCTGGGGCCGTGAGCAGCTGAAGATGTGTGGTAACGAGTATCTTCTCCCTCTTTCACGCTGACAAGGAACTCTATCCATCTCTACACTAAGGAAGAATCTCGCAGCCGCTGAGGCTGGTGTCAGACGAGCGTAGTGTTCACGTCCGTGATTGCGCCTAAAAGTACGTCCGTGATAGCATGAAAGAAAGTCCATCGGAGCCCGACACACGAAGTACGTCCGCACTGAACTGCGGATGCACAACGGCCGCGGCCCACGGACGAGAACGTACAACCCCTAGAACGGCCGCACAAAGTGCGCTGTGTCCGCATAGCTTTGTGTGTGAGTGATGGAACGCAGTCACACGGACTGCATTTATACGTCCAGCATTTTTCACGGACAAAATGGTTTTGCTTTTTAATTTATTTTCCCTCCTACATCCGTCAAAATATACGTCAGTGAATAAAAGGACTTTGTCGCCGCTACTGCGTCTTCCGTACTAACGTACGTCCATACTGCACGGACGCACAGTCCGTAGAAACCACGTTCGTCTGACCCTAGCCTGAGCGGATTTTACCAACAGCCTTTTCTGCACTGTCAGCTGAGTTAACCGGCTGTTATTCTAAAAGGGCCCCAACTCCTCTGTGCACCAACTGGTACCCATCATCGCTGTCATTAGGACTAAGATCAGGGTGGTTCCAGGTTGTTTGGGAGGGTCCCGGGACTGGGAGGTTAGACAGCAGTTGGTGTGTCTAGCTAGTTACTGTATTACCTGCAAATCCTTTTATGCTGCCATTTATCTTTCAATACAAGTTTATATTGTTTATTGTACCACTGTGTAGTAGTTATTATTATTAGGGATGAGCCAGACGCCCGAACTCAATGCAAGTCAATGGGACTCGAACATTCGCTTTTTAGAGTGCCCTGCAAGAGGGCATATATGCAAGATATTTTCCATAAAAGGTGTATGGGGGTCCGGGTACTGCCCTGGGGGACAGGAAACAAGGACTAAAGGTTAAAAAAAAAGTTTTTAAAGGAACAAGGAGTTTTCCATGAAATAAAGGTTAAGAATAAAAATGAAAAATTCCTTCAAATATCGTGCCTAGGAGGTCCCCATAACCTGCCCGTGAAGTGGCGGATTTGAAGGATGTAGAGAAACACTTAAAAACAAAAAAAATGACATTTCAAATGACGATAAATGGTTTTCCTTTAATCTATTCATAAACAACTGCTTGAGGCGGCAGCCTGTATGAAAAAACGAGACTTTTAGGACACGCAGTCAAGTTTAGTGATTCTTTGGCTAAATTATGGTGAAACTTATGCAGGCTTTGGATGAAAGTAACAATAGGTGCTTTAAAATTGGGCCTTTAGTGTCGGCAACAGTGCCGTCACACGGTAACCCCTCTGTGGTATTGTGGAAGAGTGCAGTGGTGGACCCTGCGGTCCAATATTAAAATGATATGAATCTGGTATAGGCGTCAGAGGCAGTGCACCCAAATATTGTGCCTTTGGTGGCAGCAAGTGCCTTCACACCGTAAGTAACCCCTCTGTGGTATTGTGGAAGAGTGCAGTGGTGGAGGTTTTGGTAATGCAGAAGAGATCCCCGATCTATTCATTTACATCAGCAGCTATAACAAAACCGGGTCAGCAATGTTTAGGCACTTGTACTGCGCTACTGTATATGGTGAGAATCAGCGCACACCAGTAGCAACAGGAAGCAAACAGAACAGGCAGGGAATACACAGAGAGCATAGTCAAATGGCAGGCAAAGTCGGCAACAGATCGGGTCCTCAGAACAAGCAGGGTCAGTAACAAGTATACAAACTGAGTCGGTAAGCTTGCGATGCGGGAATAAAGGCTGAGACACACTGAGCGTGTAGCGACGCACAGCGTAGCGAAGCGAAGAGAAGCAAACATTTTGCAGGCTTGACTTCACTCCGCTCCGCCTCGCTGTGTGTCTACACTGCATTACGTTTGCTTCTCACCGCACTGGACAGGAATCCACTAACTAAATTAAAATGTACACACAAAACCATTTTATTTACACAAAGCACATGTTATATAGGCAGAAAAAGTTTCTACTGAAAAAAATACATCAAAAATTACTGTTAATTTAATAGGAATAGTTTAAAAATATTTAAAAAAAGGTAACCCCGGATCATATATATTATAGGCACACGGAGCGCCGTGTATAGAGTAGGGATGCATTGATACCACACAGACATATACGTATATATCAACACGCAGACCTATATATACGTTTATATCAAGACGCAGATATATATATATACACCCACCCACAGACCTCAGACTATATACACATACTCACATGGGGGGGTGGCATGTGGACAATCTCAACTAAATGCGCACCCCCCCCCCATTTGGCTGATCCCTCCAGAAGAAATGTTGAACCAGACAGAGCAGAGAATATATACATTATTCTCTGCTCTATCGGGTTCAACAATTCTTCTGGAGGGATCAGCCAAATGGGGGGGGGGGCGATTAGTTGCCAAAATGTGTGTGTAATACAAGTCTGGATATATATATATTTATAAGAATATAGATATATATATAGATATATATATCATACCTGCACTTACCTTCCCCTATAAATTTGCTAAAAATATACACACAAAAAAACCACGGCCTGAGACCCCACGCAGCCCACATGCCTCCCCCTCTGCCTGGCTGAATGTATCTAATATATATTATTTTTATTATTATTATTTATTTATAAAGCGCCAGCATATTCCGTATAATTAAATACATTCAGCCAGGTAGAGAAAGAAAAAAAAGTTTTTATTTTATGTTCCTGGGGATATTTAAAAATGTCCTTGGATTTTCTTTTTTTTTTAGAAATGTGTCACGTGGGGGCTCCCTGGATCCTGGTTGTGGGGGGGGTCTGCCGTGGCCGCAGGTGCAGTGGCTCCCTCCCTGCGCCGCCTGTCTCTGCCACATGCACCCGGGCGGCTAGCCCACACAGTCGCAGCTCTGTCATCCTGTGGCCGCATGCTCCTCAAAGGGATCCTTGGGAGGCACCCGCAGGCTGCCCTCTACAGTGCCTGATTAGAGGGCCGTGTCTGCCTGATGTTTTAGTAACAAGAATGTTTTATCCCATAGGCTTCAATGTTAAAAATATTCCCATTTTAATACAATATCTAATAAACCGTTGCTTATAATATTCTGCAGGAAAGTCTCTTTATTTCTAGATTTTTTAGTATTTAAGCATTTTTATACTTTTTTCAAATTATTTTTTGCGAACTTCAAACTTTTTTGGAACGTTCGCCAAAAGTTCGAAGTTTGCGAACTTGCGAACGGCCAATGTTCGAATCGAACTCTGAACCGATCGAACCGAACAGCTCATCCCTAATTATTATGTTCCTGCCTGGGCAAACAGTCCATGCCATGGATGCCCAGACAGGTGGAGGCACTGCCAACACTATGTATCCTTATTCCCAAAATACGGAGACTCAGGACCAACAGGTAAAGCAAGAAGGTGTAACCCAGCTGGAGGGTGCCAGTGGGGGCAGCCCCCAGTGGCAAAAGAGCGTTACATACAGATACAAGGTGTTGCTGTATTTGCCATTCACAGGCATTATGCGGCACATACAGATACAAGGTGTTGCTGTATTTGCCATTCACAGGCATTATGCGGCACATACAGATACAAGGTGTTGCTGTATTTGCCATACACAGGCATTATGCAGCACATACAGATACAAGGTGTTACTGTAATTGCCATACACAGGCATTATGCGGCACATACAGATACAAGGTGTTGCTGTAATTGCCATACACAGGCATTATGCAGCACATACAGATACAAGGTGTCGCTGTAATAGTCATACACAGGCATTATGCAGCACATACAGATACAAGGTGTCGCTGTAATTGCCATACACAGGCATTATGCAGCACATACACATACAAGGTGTTGCTGTAATTGCCACACACAGGCATTATGCGGCACATACAGATACAAGGTGTTGCTGTAATTGCCATACACAGGCATTATGCGGCACATACAGATACAAGGTGTTGCTGTAATTGCCATACACAGGCATTATGCAGCACATACAGATACAAGGTGTTGCTGTAATTGCCATACACAGGCATTATGCGGCACATACAGATACAAGGTGTTGCTGTAATTGCCATACACAGGCATTATGCGGCACATACAGATACAAGGTGTTGCTGTAATTGCCACACACAGGCACTATGCAGCACATACAGATACAAGGTGTTGCTGTAATTACCATACACAGGCATTATGCGGCACATACATATACAAGGTGTTGCTGTATTTGCCATTCACAGGCATTATGCGGCACATACAGATACAAGGTGTTGCTGTAATTGTCATACACAGGCATTATGCAGCACATACAGATACAAGGTGTCGCTGTAATTGCCATACACAGGCATTATGCGGCACATACAGTACAAGGTGTCACTGTAATTACCATACACAGGCATTATGCAGCACATACAGATACAAGGTGTTGCTGTAATTGCCATACACAGGCACTATGCAGCACATACAGATACAAGGTGTTGCTGTAATTACCATACACAGGCATTATGCGACACATACAGATACAAGGTGTTGCTGTAATTGCCATACACAGACATTATGCGGCACATACAGATACAAGGTGTTGATGTAATTGCCATACACAGGCATTATGCAGCACATACAGATACAAGGTGTTGCTGTAATTGCCACACACAGGCATTATGCGGCACATACAGATACAAGGTGTTGCTGTAATTACCATACACAGACATTATGCGGCACATACAGATACAAGGTGTTGATGTAATTGCCATACACAGGCATTATGCAGCACATACAGATACAAGGTGTTGCTGTAATTGCCATACACAGGCATTATACAGCACATACAGATATTGCATTGCTAATAATCTCATTCTGATCACTACAAATCCCCATAATCAGGAGATCTCACCATTTTATTATCGGTCTGCAGCACATTTACTGCATCTGCCTGTATGCTGATAATGCAGACCCTGGGTGACATTCTGGCTGATAAGTGACGCCATATACGAAGTTATTTACTGACCTCCGAATTGGCCCCAAATTTTTCCCCAAAACTAAATCTGAGGGTGCCAGCAGCATGACAAGCTCAGAGTCAGGTCTATAAATGCTCGCAGTTTAGTCAATAAAATCCATGAACTCGAGGCAATGATGGCAGCTGAAAAAGTAGATTATCAGGGTTATTCATAGAGAGCAGATCTGGCCCCAAAATATCACCGAGCAGTGAGTTTCCTTGTTCGGTGTCATTTCGGGGCCATCCAGCTATTTAGAGAGCAGACAGATCAGCAAATATTGGTGAATTGCCATTGAAATACGGTGCCTGTTCGGCGGCAGTGAAATACGGTGCCTGTTCGGCGGCAGTGAAATACGGTGCCTGTTTGATGGCAGTGAAATACGGTGCCTGTTTGATGGCAGTGAAATACGGTGCCTGTTCTGTTCCCACGGTAGCTTTGTAAAAACAGGCAGCTTTAACTCTGATGAAAGGCATATACAGATATTTATTTCCAGGCATCCATAAACAAAACTTACAGGATTGTTCAGAGAGCGTGAAAAGCAGGAGAATGACTGGAGAATGAAAAATTCTAGGTCAAAATAGCCGATTTGGAAAGTGAGATGAAAGGGAGAATTTTTCTGGTTTGGCTATTTTGACCTAGAATTTTTCATTCTCCAGTCATTCTCCTGCTTTTCACCGCTCTCTGAATAACCCTGTTAGTCTTACAGCGGCTCAGCTTTTTCCAGACGTGTTTGGCGTGTTTTTTGTGGCGGTTCGAGTGATCCGATACATAGGATAGTATCAAATGTGTTTTTTGTCAAAGTAAATCTGAGTATACATGCTGCAGCAATAATAAAAACACGCACAAATTCACAATTTTATTGTTTGGGTATGTGTAGAATGTGTAACTATACTGTGCTGTATTTTTTTTTCGTGCTGGTGTATTTGGGTTCGGCCAGAATGTTCCGATTTGCAGTTACCACCATCTTTTCAAAGACGTTAAAATTATGCGAGCAAACGTCGTTCGTAAGTTGCGCAACGATTGTAATACCATCCGCGTACCAGCGCAGGAACGAATTTGCACTCACAATGTTAAGTATAGGACGTGCACAGTTCATCACGCTCACGCAAGTCCATACGCGTTAAACGATAATGAGCATTGTTTGCGCGAACGTTGTAATACGACGTTCAGTGCAAAGGGTTTTGCCCTCTCGCGCAAATGCGCATTTGCGCATGCAAAAGCAAATGCGCATTTGCGCATGCAAAAGCAAATGCACGAGGAATGTAATAGGGGCCAACGTGTGGGAAATGTTTTACCAACAACGAGTGGGAAATGTTTTACCATCAACGAGTGGGAAATGTTTTACCAACAACGAGTGGGAAATGTTTTACCAACAACGAGTGGGAAATGTTTTACCAACAACGAGTGGGAAATGTTTTACCAACAACGATTGGGAAATGTTTTACCATCAACGAGTGGGAAATGTTTTACCATCAACGAGTGGGAAATGTTTTACCAACACAGGACAAGGTATACCCGAATATCCAGATGGAACACATCTCACTGGTATACGTTATGCAGAGGACAGGGTACAATGGAAAAGGCTAAAACTAGCCAAAACAGTAGAAAACAGAATGGTCAGACAAAGCAATGAACTGGTACACGGAGGTGGTTCTCAGACTAGCCAGGTGATATACACAAGAGATAATAAGCACAGAGAGAACAGGCAGGAGACGTTAGCAATAAGGGAAGTAAACTCCACAACAGCGCAATGTGTAATACAGCAAGCTGGCTTTTAAACCCTGTGGCTCCTCGTGAACATGCCACGCCCCACCCCTGGATCAGTCACGTGATTGCTCTGAGCCTGTATATCATTTGGCACCTGGCCAGCGAGGAAGACGCTGCCGGGTGCTGGGGGCACCAGGGACCGCAGATGTGACACTCTGGCCTTTCTGCTGAAGCCCCATATGACCCTGTAGAACTTATGTAGGGCTGCAAACTATGGTTATTTTCATTATCGATTAGTTGTGTCAGCCCTAAACTTACGGTACCAGCGATACAGTAACACAAAGAACACCTGTATCTCCAGTAAAGGAATTTCACAGCTGGGAGGGGGGAAGTGGGAGAGACTCTGACATCATCACGCACTTGAGCGAATATATCAGTGTCCAGGGGAAGTCCTACAATGAGGGAAAGTTGTCAGCCTGCTGTGAAAGTAGAAAGAATTGGCACGGAGCTGCAGGACTTCAACAATGTGCCAAGTACATCCTCTGAAAACAAACATGAAACCAGAGGATGTGCTCAGCACGTCGTCAGCAACAAAAAGGTTAAAGGGAAAAAAGGGTAAAATTTGAGCATGGTGCCCATTTAATCTCTTGCTACCCCACACCAATATTTAGTCTCCTACCTGTACCTCACAATGCTGCCAAGATGCCTGCTCTCATTCTTACTTTGTGCAGTGCAGGTAGCAGATAATGTGGTTATTCTAGGAGCAATTCCAGCCTTTAGGATGCAGGGCTAGGGGGCAATGACAGACTGCGACAAGGACACAGGTGCAGAATTTTACACACAGCAGCCTGTTTAAAGACGAATGCATGCATTTATACACACAGCAATACTTTCACATACATTGCCTTATCCCCCCTACACCCTGGGGGTATGTAGCAATAAAACTCAAAGTAATGTGCGGTGAATACGAGTGTGTCACCCTGTAAATAGATTTTTTTACTTTCTCTGGCAGCGACCAATCATGTTAGCAATTGGTCTCAGAGAGCCTGCAATGGATCAGATCTGTGTATTTGCGCACTGTAGGGATGTGCCTTTCGGGTTTCGGAATTTTCACGAAATTTCCCGATTCGTGTTTTCGGATGCAGCCGAATTTCCGAAAAATTTTTGATCCGAAAATGTCCGAACCGAAAAGCTTTCCGAGCCGAAACGAAATATTTTCGGAAATTTCGAATGGACTTGAAATGTGTCAAATCGAAATTTATTTTTGCTCTATTCATGATTTCGGTTCCATTCGTGATTTCGGTTCCATTTCGGTAATTCTGGACATCGTATATTTAACTATTATCGGTTATATCGCTGATTCTGTAAATTTTGTATTTGTAAATGCTT
Organism: Leptobrachium leishanense; assembly: GCA_009667805.1. Taxonomy (NCBI): domain Eukaryota; kingdom Metazoa; phylum Chordata; class Amphibia; order Anura; family Megophryidae; genus Leptobrachium; species Leptobrachium leishanense. The sequence goes on from RXON01002250.1 coordinate 31,589, forward strand.
ATCACTTGTTTTTTTTGTTTCCATTAATCCGATCGATACGATAATTCGTAATCGGGTCGAATCCGATTCGTCCGCGGGTCGCACATGCGCGCGCGCGGATGTCGTAACTTTATTGAGCCAGGTTTTTGACAACTTTTTTTGGACAAAATATTGTTATTATTCACCATGGCTGCAAGAGACGAGTGCCATTCTGACACCTCCTCATCGTCTCTCAATGAACCACCACCACCCAGAAAGAAGCGGGTCAGCAATATGTCGTTTGAGGAGATGCTCGAGCTGGTCCGGATCTTTGATCTGAAGGATTACGATTGCTGTAAGGGCCCTTACAGCAGGAAGAAGAACGCTAGAAAGAATCGTATCCTCGATAAGCTACGCACCACCATTTTGGAGTTGTTCGGGAAGGACCGGACGAAGGACCAGCTCCGGAAACGCTGGTCTGATCTGAAGGTACGCGAGGAGGAGCAGCTGAGGCGCATCCGCCGCGTCATAGCGAAACGTAAGTGTCATGTTATATTGTAAAGCGCTGCGCAAACTGTTGGCGCTATATAAATCCTGTATAATAATAATAATGTGCTTGCATGTGGTAAAGTGCACAGAAATACCTTGATTTATCTAGTCCTTTTTTCATGCAATGTGATTGTGTATAGCTTTGCGTTTTCACGACTCGTCATACATGCATTTTTGCCATAGCTCTTACTTTTTGTGATTTTACGTATTCGTGAAAATTGTGACATTTGATGTATGTAGATGAAGTTACAATGCTGGATTTCTTTTGGCACTGTGTGTATAGTCTGTAGTGTGCTGGGGGGGAGGTTGTTGTGATTGAGTGATGCATACGAGAAGACCTGCAGCTTGCCCAATATTGGCTCCCACCTGCGCATCAATAAAAATCTCTGCGTCTCTGCTAAGTGGTAGGATGGGACATGTAGTTCTTCTGAAAGTGCATCCAAACAGAGTCGCGTTCAATACATCCTCAGCAGCTGCTGAATTGTTGCAGCGCAGCGATTCAGTTTGCTGCAGCAGTGTGTTTATTGAACGCTTTAGATGCAAATTTCAAAACAAAATGGCGGATTTCTGTTGTTTCTGCAATATCCAGTTTTATTAGCAGAAACTGAAAGTGAAACTGAGGCTGAGGCCTTCTATAAAATAACTAAAAGCAGTCACACAATGCGCTTTGTACGCACACAACACAAATAATAGTTTTTATTGAATAAACGTAATGTTTACTTCTGAAAAAAATATATAATTGAACGGTAATATATGTCTATGTGCAGGGAAATAAATAAATATTTTGTGACTTTAGACCTATGAGATGGGAGTAGTGGTGGGTCAAGCTGAGGCCTGTTCAATACCTCAGCCGCTGCAATGCTAAGTTAGCAACTTGCCATTGAACGCCGTTCAACCGCTCAGCGCTCAGCAGTGCTAACCTAGCACTTGCAGCGACCCGAGGAGATGCTGAGTGTGACGTTTTAAAGATGGCCGCCGCCATGAAGCAGTAACAATGCCGTACAGCAAGATGGCCGCCGCCTCGAAGTAGGTAATAATTCCGTACAGTAATGTTAATTTTGCGGTTTCTGTTCACCAAAGCACAAAATATTTATTTATTATTTCCCCCGCACATAGACATATATTACAGTTCAATTTATATATTGTTTCAGAAGTAAACATAACGTTTATTCATTAAAAACTATCATTTTGTGGTGTGTGCATACAAAACGGGACTGTGCTGACTGCTTCTCTTTATTATATTTTGTCCGAGTGATCCGAAAAACAATCTGAATTTTTCATTAAGAAATCATCGGCCATTTTGGATTCAAAATTCGCATCCAAAGGGTTCAACGACACTGCTGCAGCAAACTGAATTGCTGCGCTGCAGCAATTCAGCAGCTGCTGAGGTATTGAACAGGCCTCTGGTAGTGGGGTAGTGGAGGGGTGTCGCAATACTTTCGGCAATATAGTGTATAGATATACCATTTTTTCCAGTCTGCATTATTTACGTGTTATTTTTTGGATTTGGCAGAAGACAGGAAGAAGGCAGCATCTGCCCCGGCGGGCACCAGTGCCCCAGTGGAGGAGGAGGAGGAGCCACGGGCATCCACCAGCGCTGGTATATACTGTTTTATTTTGCAACGACTTTTGGTCAAAAACAGAAACATTTTTTGTTTACTGTATTTTAATTTAATTTTTTTATGTATAGCACAAGAGGAGCAGGAGGAGGAGGAAGAGGAGGAGCAGGAGGAGGGCGATGAAGAGAGGGAGCCGGAGCAGCAGGAGGCCGCGAGTCCAGGTTTTTTTTTTTTTACTGTTGTATTTTGCATCGACTTTTGTTCAAAAATAAATCAGTTTTGTTGTTTACTGTATTTTTTATTTCTTTAATTTCTTAGATATAGCACCGGATATGCTGACGGTGGTGGTGGGGGAGGAGTAGGAGGAGGAGGAGCAGGAGGAGGAGGCCGCCAGCACTGGTATATACTACTGTTATATTTTTTCAAGACTTTCAGTCACAAATAGAAACCTGCTTTACTTACTGTATTTTCCTTCTTTCATTTATTGGATATATAGAAGGAGAAGCCAGACCTAGCAATCGGGAAGCGATCGGCGAGCTACGCCTGGCAGTTGCAACGATCGATACCATCCAGGAACTGCTGCAGGAATTGCGGGAGCACATAAACAATACCGCGGACATCCTGGAGCAGCAGTGAGACAGACCAGTGGCAGCCTCCTCCCGAAATCTGCAGGTTCACTGAAGACGAGGCCGGACCGGACACGAGCAAGGATTGTCTGAACACGAGTCTCTTCAGGAAAGGCAAACTTTATTGTGATATCACGGATGTGCCTCAGCTGCTCCTGCTCGCCTGCTTTGAGGTCAGACCAGCGTTTTCAGATCTGGTCCTTCGTCCGGTCTTTCCCAAACAGCTCCAGGATGGTGGTGCGTAGCTTGTCAACGATACGATCCTTTCTAGAATTATTCTTCCTGCCGTAAGGGCCCTTACGGCAGTCATAATCTTTGTAATCAAAGATGCGGACCAGCTCCAACATCTCCTCAAATGCCAGTAATTCTAAAAGTGAACCAATATTCTGAACAAGATGTTCGCCTGGCTTACAGTGGCGGCCATCTTCCAGTCTATGTTTGTTTGTGTTGTTTGTGCCCCTGTTGGGCAGTTTGCCATCCTTGGCATGTTCCCTTCCCTTCCCCATGTTGTAAATAAATGTTATATTTTTTCTATATTTTCCTGTTTGTGTGCGTTGCTTTTCCTTACTTAATAAGTTAATATGTATTGCTTGGTTTCCACACTGTTAAAATTATATGTACATAAATTTATTGACATTTCTATGGACCCTTTGTCATAAATTTGTCAACATATTTGTGGCCATGAATGTGACTGTGCACATTCTACACTTCCTGCCTGGCCAAAAAATGTCACACACTAACACAACCTTGTTGTACTGCCTTGAGATTTGATTACCGACGTGGCCTGGTTTTGTTAAGCTTAGGCGATGTCACAACAACCCTCCGCCGCGTTTTTCGCTCCCTGCGAGCGTCCGAAGCATGCAGCTTCGGCGCTCGCCTGGAGGAAACACGTCACCAGCCAATCGCGGCTGGTCACGTGGCTCCCCCTGGCGAGCGCCCAAGCTGCGCGCCGCCGGACGCTCTGAGGGAGCGAAAAAGGCGGCGGAGGTGAGCTGGGGCCATTATCAGGAGGTGCTGTGGCATTCCATGTGCTGGGGCAAATCCATGAGGAGCTGGGGCATATCCATGTGTGAGCTGGGGCATATCCATGAGGAGCTGGGGCATATCCATGTGTGAGCTGGGGCATATCCATGAGGAGCTGGGGCATATCCATGTGGTGAGCTGGGGCATTCCATGTGCTGGGGCATATCCATGTGTGAGCTGGGGCATTCCATGTGCTGGGGCATATCCATGAGGAGCTGGGGCATATCCACGAGGAGCTGGGCATATCCACGAGGAGCTGGGCATATCCACGAGAGGGCTGGGCATATCCACGAGAGGAGCTGGGGCATATCCACAGAGGAGCTGGGGCATATCCACGAGAGGAGCTGGCATATCCACGAGAGGAGCTGGGGCATATCCACGAGAGGAGCTGGGGCATATCCACGAGAGGAGCTGGGGCATATCCACGAGAGGAGCTGGGGCATATCCACGAGGAGCTGGGGCATATCCACGAGGAGCTGGGGCATATCCACGAGGAGCTGGGGCATATCCACGAGGAGCTGGGATATCCATGAGAGGAGCTGGGGCATATCCACGAGAGGAGCTGGGCATATCCAAGGAGCTGGGGCATATCCACGAGAGGAGCTGGGGCATATCCACGAGAGGAGCTGGGGCAAATCCACGAGAGGAGCTGGGGCATATCCACGAGGTGCTGGGGCATATCCACGAGGTGCTGGGGCATATCCATGAGGAGCTGGGGCATATCCACGAGGAGCTGGGGCAATCCATGTGTGAGCTGGGGCATATCCATGAGGAGCTGGGCATATCCATGTGTCAGCTTGGGCATATCCATGAGAGGGCCATTCCATGTGCTGGGGCATATCCAGAGGAGCTGGGGCATATCCACGAGGAGCTGGGGCATATCCACGAAGAGCTGGGGCATCCACGGAGTGCTGGGGCATGTCCATGAGGAGCTGGGGCATGTCCACGAGGAGCTGGGGCATATCCACGAGGAGCTGGGGCATATCCACGAGGAGCTGGGGCATATCCACGAGTGCTGGGGCATATCCACGAGGTGCTGGGGAATATCCACGGGTGCTGGGGAATATCCACGAGGTGCTGGGGCATATCCACGAGGAGCTGGGGCATGTCCACGAGGAGCTGGGCATATCCACGAGGAGCTGGGGCATATCCACGAGGAGCTGGGGCAAATCCATGTGGGAGCTGGGGCATATCCATGAGGAGCTGGGGCAATATCCATGTGTGCAGCTGGGGCATATCCATGAGGAGCTGGGGCATTCCATGTGCTGGGGCATATCCATGAGGAGCAGGGGCATATCCATGAGGAGCGGGGCATATCCATGTGTCAGCTGGGGCATATCCATGAGGAGCTGGGGCTTCCATGTGCTGGGGCATTCCATGTGCTGGGGCATATCCATGAGGAGCTGGGGCATATCCATGAGGAGCTGGGGCATTCCATGTGCTGGGGCATATCCATGAGGAGCTGGCATTATCCATGAGGAGCTGGGGCATACCATGAGGAGCTGGGGCATTCCATGTGCTGGGGCATATCCATGAGGAGCTGGGGCATATCCACGAGGAGCTGGGCATATCCATGAGGAGCTGGGCATATCCATGAGGAGCTGGGGCATATCCATGAGGAGCTGGGCATATCCATGAGGAGCTGGGGCATATCCACGAGGTGCTGGGGCATATCCACGAGTTGCTGGGGCATATCCACGAGGAGCTGGGCTATATCCATGAGGAGCTGGGGCAAATCCATGAGGATGACGGATGTCGGCCAAGCTTCCGGGACTCCCCCTGAGGACTGGCGTCATCGTGCATAGCATGATGACGCCAGTCCTGGAGTTAACCCCTAGCTGTCACCAATGGTGGAGATAGGGGGTTCATCATTGGAACCCCCTATCTCCCGATCCGTGGCAGCTTAGGGTTAAAGTTTGGTATTGTTGGATCGGCCAGAGCATGGCCGTTCCAACGATACCAAACACGAATGTGAAAACGTTTGTAAAAAAAAAAAAAAAAAAATATTTTAAAAAATTTATAAAAAAAAAAATAAACAAGTTTTTTTTGTTTTTTTGTTTTGTTAATGCAGCAATATTGTTCCCATTTCAATTATAATGTGAACAATGATGCTGCACTAACGATTTTTGTATGCGGTGCTTTTGTTAAAAATCGTGTAATTTCCCCCAAAAAAAAATGTAACAAGACCCCATCTAATTTTTTTAACAAGTGCACCCCATACAAAATACAACCGGAATTGCTCGCATGTTAAAATGTGAAAAAAAAACACTTTACACATTGTAAATTATTGAAAAATCATATTTTATTGCATTTTTTGTTATAATATACAGACAGGTCATGACGTATACATATAATAATGACATATTATGAATCTGCCGAGTCTGACGGAAAGAACGATATATAAGGCTAGGGTCAGACTAACGCATTTTTCACGTTGTCCGTGAAAATGTGCGTTCGAAGAATGGACGTATTTTTTCACGGAATACGCAATAGCGGTCATACTATGCGCAGTTTCATCCGTGATTTTGTACGGATCATCAATAAAACACTTCTTGCATCTGGACGTTATGTTGGCCGGACATGAGCAGCGTCTGACGTCTCCTAATCACGCACACACGCCGCTAGCGGACGCAGCGCACTCTGTACGTCAGTACTAGTGGTTTAACGTTCTCGAAAAAATGCGTTCATTTTCCACTTGCGTTGCGCAGCCGGACTTTTGTGCGACCGTACTTCGTATATTGGGCGTCATTGCCCGGCATCTGCTGCTAGCACGGCCGTGATTAAGTGCGCCAGAACGCGCGTTCGCACTGCCTCAGTCTGACCCTAGCCTAACATGTCTGGGTCATATAATAAAATAAGCCTTCAAAACACGTTTAAACATGATGAGCAAAACCGGTAAAAAATAAAAATGACCTCATCACAGGGGCGGGAAAAGCCTCAGCAGCGAAAGGGTTAATTAAAAAAAAAACACAATAGAATCGCCAGAATTATCGTAGCGACAGAAAGAATTATCGGATCCGAAAAACAAACCAAAAATTTATTATAAAAAATATATAAAGTATTAAAAAAGTAAACCATAGTAGTTTACATCAAAACGAATAGAGTTAGAAACTTTGAAACGAGAACAGACGTTCCGAAAAAACGAAAATTTCCGAAATCACGAAAAGTCGATACAAAAAAACGAGTAAAGTGACACGAAAATACGAAAAATTGTCGATAATCCGAAAAAAAAAAAGGACCCGAAAAACGAGTCGAACCGAGCCGAATCGAAACATAAATAGGTCGAAACGAGCTGAATCGAAAAAAAAAAAAAATCGGTGCACAAGCCTAGCGCACAGCCCTGATCCATTTTTTTAATTTAAATTTTACATATATTTAGAGGACATTACAGCAGATACAGATACCAGAGCAATGTACACAAAGCATGAAGAGTAAGAAAAGGTTGGCTTTGTGAAGAAATCATCACATTAAAGAATGTTACACTATTTGGATGGTCTCTAGCTCAATGGCACAAACAAAAGCCAAATATGCCAGCCCCCATGAGACAGCAAGAGGGGGGAGTGCTGCCAGCATTTGTAAGCCAGCCCGAAGAAGTGTGTAGGGGCCAGAGCAGGTTCCCCTCTCTTACATTGTAAGCTCTGGAGCAGGGTCCCCTCTCCTCTTACATTGTAAGCTCTGGAGCAGGGTCCCCTCTCCTCTTAGATTGTAAGCTCTGGAGCAGGGTCCCCTCTCCTCTTAGATTGTAAGCTCTGGAGCAGGGTCCCCCTCTCCTCTTAGATTGTAAGCTCTGGAGCAGGTCCCCTCTCCTCTTACATTGTAAGCGTCTGGAGCAGGGCTCCCTCTCCTCTTACATTGTAAGCTCTGGAGCAGGGTCCTCATCCCCATTGCCCAGGCAAGAGCCCTGCCTATAGCACCTGTATCCTGCTAATATTGTATATTGTCTGTCCTGTACCTATGTTGCAAGCTCTGTGAGCTTAACAAAGGCCCCACCAGATTGCTACTAATCATTTTGTTTCCCTCCTTCCTCATAAAGAAAAGACTGGCATCAAGCCAAATAAAAAATGTATTTATTGTAAAATCATCACCATTTTTCTTCTGTGCAAGATCCCAGGCCCATAGGAGCAGCTGCACCTGCATCTCAGCTCTGCCTCTCCCAGCCTGCAAAGTGAGTGGGAGCACGTGGTGGATTGGAGGTGGAGTGGGGATGTGATTGCATTCGTGCTATAAGTGATTGTATTCCTGCTATAAGAGATTGTATTCGTGCTGTAAGTGATTGTATTCGTGCTGTAAGTGATTGTATTCCTGCTATAAGAGATTGTATTTGTGCTGTAAGTGATTGTATTCGTGCTATAAGTGATTGCATTCGTGCTATAAGTGATTGTATTCGTGCTGTAAGTGATTGTATTCGTGCTATAAGTGATTGTATTTGTGCTATAAGTGATTGTATCCGTGCTGTAAGTGATTGTATTTGTGCTATAAGTGATTGTATTTGTGCTATAAGTGATTGTATTTGTGCTATAAGTGATTGCATTCGTGCTGTAAGTGATTGTATTTGTGCTGTAAGTTATTGTATTCCTGCTATAAGTGATTGTATTTGTGCTATAAGTGATTGTATTCGTGCTATAAGTGATTGTATTTGTGCTATAAGTGATTGTATTCGTGCTGTAAGTGATTGTATTTGTGCTATAAGTGATTGTATTCGTGCTGTAAGTGATTGTATTTGTGCTATAAGTGATTGTATTCGTGCTATAAGTGATTGTATTCGTGCTATAAGGGATTGTATCTGTGCTATAAGTGATTGTATTTGTGCTGTAAGTGATTGTATTCGTGCTATAAGTGATTGTATTCGTGCTGTAAGTGATTGTATTCCTTCTATAAGTGATTGTATTCGTGCTGTAAGTGATTGTATTCGTGCTATAAGTGATTGCATTCGTGCTGTAAGTGATTGTATTCCTTCTATAAGTGATTGTATTCGTGCTGTAAGTGATTGTATTCGTGCTATAAGTGATTGTATTCCTTCTATAAGTGATTGTATTCGTGCTATAAGCGATTGTATTCGTGCTATAAGTGATTGTATTCCTTCTATAAGTGATTGTATTCGTGCTGTAAGTGATTGTATTTGTGCTATAAGTGATTGCATTCATGCTATAAGTGATTGTATTCGTGCTATAAGGGATTGTATCTGTGCTATAAGTGATTGTATTCGTGCTATAAGTGATTGTATTCCTTCTATAAGTGATTGTATTCCTTCTATAAGTGATTGTATTCCTTCTATAAGTGATTGTATTCGTGCTATAAGTGATTGTATTCCTTCTATAAGTGATTGTATTCCTTCTATAAGTGATTGTATTCGTGCTATAAGTGATTGTATTCCTTCTATAAGTGATTGTATTCCTTCTATAAGTGATTGTATTCGTGCTATAAGTGATTGTATTCCGGCTTATAAGTGATTGTATTCCATCTATAATGAATTGTATTCGTGCTATAAGTGATTTGTATTCCTTCTATAAGTGATTGATATTCGTGCTATAAGTGATTGTATCCGTGCTATAAGTGATTGTATTCGTGCTATAAGTGATTGTATTCGTGCTGTAAGTGATTGTATTCGTGCTGTAGGTGATTGTATTTGTGCTATAAGTGATTGTATTTGTGCTATAAGTGATTGTATTCCTTCTATAAGTGATTGTATTCGTGCTATAAGTGATTGTATTCCTTCTATAAGTGATTGTATTCGTGCTATAAGTGATTGTATTCGTGCTATAAGTGATTGTATTCCTTCTATAAGTGATTGTATTCGTGCTATAAGTGATTGTATCCGTGCTATAAGTGATTGTATTCCTGCTATAAGTGATTGTATTCGTGCTATAAGTGATTGTATTCCTTCTATAAGTGATTGTATTCATGCTATAAGTGATTGTATTCATGCTATAAGTGATTGTATTCGTGCTATAAGTGATTGTATTCGTGCTATAAGTGATTGTATTCGTGCTATAAGTGATTGTATTCCTTCTATAAGTGATTGTATTCGTGCTATAAAGTGATTGTATCCGTGCTATAAGTGTGATTGTATTCCTGCTATAAGTGATTGTATTCGTGCTATAAGTGATTGTATTCCTTCTATAAGTGATTGTATTCATGCTATAAGTGATTGTATTCATGCTATAAGTGATTGTATTCGTGCTATAAGTGATTGTATTCATGCTATAAGTGATAGCATCCGTGCTATAAGTGATTGTATTTGTGCTATAAGTGATTGTATTCGTGCTATAAGTGATTGCATTCGTGCTGTAAGTGATTGTATTTGTGCTATACGTGATTGTATTCCTGCTATAAGAGATTGTATTCGTGCTGTAGGTGATTGTATTCGTGCTGTAAGTGATTGTATTCCTGCTATAAGTGATTGTATTCGTGCTATAAGTGATTGTATTCCTGCTATAAGTGATTGTATTCGTGCTATAAGTGATTGTATTCCTGCTGTAAGTGATTGTATTCATGCTGTAAGTGATTGTATTCGTGCTATAAGTGATTGTATTCATGCTATAAGTGATAGAACCCCTGGACCTTCAG
>RXON01002251.1:0-22854 GCA_009667805.1 Leptobrachium leishanense
CACTCACACACATCATATATGCACAATTTACACTAACACACATTATATATACATAAACTACACATCACACAGACACATATATATACATAATTTACAAACAACACACACACACCATCTATATACAAATTAACATGTGACATAGACAAGCTGGAGGGGTGGGGGAGCAGGGGGTCTTGTAAGCAGAGCCCTGCTTCTTACTTCATGCTGCTGTAGGCTCTCAGACAGGCTGGCCTGGCAGGGCAGAGCACTGACTGCTTCCTGAATCAGGATCTTCTTGCGGGGGAACTGCATGTTGAAGAGAAGGGGGAGGAGCCAAACACAGCTCCCAGATGCATCCTTCATCGTGGCGCCCTCACCTCCTCGCTGTGGTGGTCACTTGTCACCATCACCACGGAGGGGAGGCAGCCTGTGACACCCCGATTTTGCGGGCTCAGAGCAGCTGCTTTGGGCCCCATAACACTGACTGGGCCCAGGGCAGCTGCCCCTTTGCCCTGCGCTAAAGACGGCCTGGTCTGCATCATTTATTCTTCAATGGGAGTTCAAAAAACAGCAAAACCAATATAAATGCGTTTTTTTAACTCCCCTAATGAGTTTGTGAAAGTCCATCTTGCCCAGAAATCGTTCAGAACTCCCAGCCTGCAAGATGTGATCGCCCGTCTGCTGTGGTCTTTACCCATCGCCAGAAGTCGGACGTCTGTTGCATTGGAGATGGTTCCATTCACATTCATGTTACAGGATCGGACGTGCGACGACAGACGATATTGGATGATCGCACCATCGCACGACAACGGTTCAGTTTTCCCCACAGTAGAGGGTCGAGGGCACTCTGATTTCATCCTATTCCTAGTAGCCTTATCTAATGCCCTACGTACCCGGGCGTCCACCTAAGCCTCTACGTGAGGAATGGGAGTCCTCTCCGCTGATCTAGGGTGTGATAACTCTTCTGGGGCAAACATCGGATTTCCGAGAGGGTCATAAATAGGACCAGAGGGGTCCAATCCTGGGTTAGGAGATACAATCGGGTTGTTAAATTCCTCATCAGAGTCGTATACCTCTATAGCATCTCCCCTCTGACCTTCCTCATCTGAAAGATCATCCTGTGCGCGGGATGTGCTCGGGCGAGCTACAGCTCTAGAGGAGTCAGAGGATTTTGCCCTTTTAGGGGGTTCAGTTTCAACATGGTGCGATTTGTGTGTGCGCTTTTTTGAAATCTCTGCCCCCGGCCTGACTTCCCCAGGCATTGGTTCGGGGATGCCAGCCCCTCCAGCCCTGCGCTTTCTTTTCCTGAATGGGCTGTTTCCCCATGGTGGTGACCAAGGGAGGATCAGTGGGCTTCAGAGCAGTGAGACATGTGCCCAGATCAGTAACCGGTTTATCCGGGGTAGTCTCATGTTTGGCCTCAGCTAAGGCGTTTTTAAGGGACTGGGCAAACGAATCTGAAAGGGCAGAAACTGCTTTTCACATGGCAGACTCAATAGAGGCCTGTATTTGTGGCTCCAGGGATCTATGAATTTCAGGTGCTTCAGGACCTGCGGTGACAAGTCCGGGAGGGTCAATACCTGCTTTCACATACAAGTCAGCCATGTGAAAGGAGCTTTCATCTGACTCGGATTCCCTGGTAGGGGAGGACTCCCTGGATGCCGAGCGCTGATTGGGCTTTGCAAGCGGCATGACTGAGACGGCGTGAGGTAACGCGAGACATAGAAACATAGGTTCTTATCTGCCGACATTTTTCTTTCGGCCCATCTAGTCTGCCCAATTACATGGATACTTTACCTGGATTTATCTTTTGTTTAGGATAGCCTTATGCCTATCCCATGCCTGCTTAAATTCAATCACTGTTTTGGCCTCTACCACTTCAACTGGAAGGCTGTTCCATGTATCCACCACCCTCTCAGTAAAATAATGCTTTCTGATGTTACTTTTAAACCTTTGCCCCTCTAATCTAAGACTATGTCCTCTGGTTTTGCTACTTTGTTTCCTTTTAAATATACTCCCTTCCTCTACCTTGTGGATTCCCTTTACGGATTTAAATGTTTCTATCATATCTCCTCTGTCTCGTCTTTTTTCCAAGCTCTACATGTTAAGATCATGAACCCTTTCCTGGTAACTTTTCTCCTTCAAGCCGTACACCATTTTAGTAGCCCTTCTCTGAACTCTCTCTAAGATGTCTATATCCTTCTGGAGATACGGTCTCCAGTACTGCACACAGTACTCCAAGTGAGGTCTCACCAGTGCTCTGTACAGTGGCATGAGCACTTCCCTTTTCCTACTGCTAATACCTCTCCCTACACAACCAAGCATTCTGCCAGCATTTCCAAGCATTCTGCCAGCATTTCCTTCTGCTGTATTACTTTGACTACTTACCCTTAGATCCTCTGAAATAATAACCCCTAAATCCCAACCCTCAGATGTATCAAATATTCTATATTCAGCCCTTGGGTTTTTACGCCCCAGGTGCATTATCTTGCACTTATCCACATTAAAACTCAATTGCCACAACTCCGACCATTTTTTTAGTTTACCTAAATCATTTGTCATTTGGCTGATCCCTCCAGGAACGTCAACCCTGTTGCAAATCTTTGTGTCATCAGCAAAAAGACATACTTTTCCATTAATACCTTCAGCAATATCACTAATAAAAATATTAAAGAGAATGGGTCCAAGTACTGACCCCTGAGGTACCCCAAACACAGTGTACCAAAAGCGCGCAAAGCTCACGCGCATGCGCCTCGCCTCCTAGTAACGGCCGCGAGCCGCGCTACGCAGTAAACGAACTCCCCGTATCACAGAATGCCAAAAAAACAAGAAGGGTTTGGCGGTCCGCACACCGCAGTGAGAAAACCGCCAAGCCCCTCAATGCTGCTCCGGATGCCTTGGTTAAAGCCAGACAAACGGAAACAAGTACCAAGTAAATAAGTTCAAATAGAAAAATATTAGAAAGAAAGACAACAAAGGCGATACTTATCTTGCCAAAGCAGCAAGAAAAGAGGGAGAAAAGGCGGGAACGTGTTCCTATATATAGAGTGACTGGAACTATGGACTGTATCACAGGGGCAGGGGGTGTTAGATGATACCATTGTTAGTAGACATGTTTTCTTTAATGTCTGATATGTTTTTTTGACATTTTTACTTGCTGCTATTAATAAAAACAAGAAAAGAGACTGCAATACTCGCCTCTGAGCTCTTGTGTTAAAATTATGCATTTTTTTCATATTAACAATAATAATTTCTCTCTTCCAATAGATCTGTCAAGCAAGCAACGTCAAGCGATCCACTGTCATCAAACCAACCCCTGCAAGAAGCTGCTCCTCCTGCATCACCGTAAAGTAATCAATCTTATTTCTACATATAATAGTCCGAGTTCGAGTGACACTGGTTACCTGAGAGTGACCCCTCTCAGGCAGCCATTGTCAGGAGTGTGATTGCTTTTAGCAGTCGCACCTCTTTCACTCTTAGGCAGCTATTTACAGCAGTCACACTCTTGACACTCTCAGGCAGCCAGTGAGAGGAGTGTGATTGTTTTCACTGGTTGCCAGAGCGTGACAAGGTGTGACTCCTTTCAGGCAGCCGCTGTCAGTAAAGCAGGCTGGGTCGCGGACCGGTGCCTGGCCTGGTAAGTGCCGGGCCGCAGCGTAATGCGAGTGATGCGGAGCGGCTGTAACTACAAATGAAGCTTTGCCTGCTTGCCAGCCTCTCACCTCCTGCAGCCGGCAAACGAAGCTTCATCTGTAGTTGCAGCTACATCACTCACGTTAACTCCTGAGCTCCGCCTCCTGTCATATCAGTCCTCCAATGGTTCTGATACCTAATTAATTTGATTTAAAAGTTGTAATATTTATTTTGGTTCTAAAATATAAAAATATTTATACCCTTGAAAAATAAAGTATCTCTTTTTTTAGGGGGGGGGGACTTCAGATTTCTCTGCCTACAGGCTCCTGAGAGGTAAATCCAGCCCTGGCTGCAGGGCAGATGCTGCACAGAAATTTGCATCTGGGGCGTCGGAAACCGTAAATTCTCATGCCTGTACAAACAGAGAATGGGCTGAAAAAAGTCCCGGCGCCAGGATGCAATTTCTAGGCGCCATGGCGACCTGGCGCCTGGGATTTGTCGAGCCCATATTTTTCTCTCCCCTGCTTCCTCCAGCTCCCACTTTGTGTTTGCACTGTGCGTTACCTTGTGCCTCGGGCTTGCCGGGTTCTGCTGCTGCTCGTGCCCCGTCTCCTTGTTTAGTACCTTTTGTTACTCTCTGTTACCCTAGCTTTAGCCTTTGTATTGGTGGCTGTGCCATCCTGCGTTATCCCCCGGTTTGGCTCGTCTCGGGTTCTCGGTATTTTATGGAAGTTTGGCCTCTAGAGCATTGATTGAGTGGCGGCTGAATGTGATTGTCACGGCGTATGAACCTCCTGCTCTTACATGGGGTAATATTGTGATTTTTATGAGCCAGAATCACCCCGTGAAATGTTTGTCCCCTGATATTACCTCCCCATACATGGCTGTAACCCGACCACACAAACACATTGATGGATGATTTAAAGCTTTAATGATGGCATTTATAATCATCTTATAGATAATGCATAGATCTTTCCATGACATTTATCTCTTTGTTTTCTCTCGGAGGGGCCCGTGACTGCTCACACTCCATAGTTACACAGGCTGGAACAAAGCCGTGCGTCCATCCAGTTCAGCCTTTCACACATCACCTCTTGCTGCTGATCCAAAAGAAGGCAAAAAGACCAGTCTGAAGCGCTCGCCAATTTGCAACATGCTTGGAAAAAAATCCTTCTTGACCCCTGAATGATGGTCCGATTTCTCTTTGGATCAAGCAGCCTCTATCTGCTCCGGGCCGGACACCACGTCACTCCTCACAGCTCAGTTTTTCATAGATTAAGACATAGGATGTGGCGTTCTGGGAGTGACGGCTCATGTTTGATACAGAGTCCCAGGACGTAGTGGTGACGCGGCTGTCATTGAACTCAAACCAATTAATGCATCCTGGTGGTGCCTCGCTTCCGGCTGCCTGCACATAGGATTGTTGGGATGGGCGCGTTTCAGGCTGGACGTCCCCTGCTGTGCTGGAATCATCCCTGGCGTAGGTGTAATAATGTCCACTGTTTGCCGTTGCGCCGGAATGCACCACAACTGAACTGATGATATAGCGGACTTGACGTTGGGTGCTTGCCTGAAATTTTAGCTCAGGGGCTGCCGCAAAGCCTGCTCGACCGAGAGAGCTCGATGTTTCCACGGGCAGGAGCAGTGTCGCTGGAATGAACACAGGATCTAATAATTTGCGGATCGCCCCTAGCGTCTGGTCATAGGAAAACCTCATTAATGTCAGAGTGAGGTATTCCGGTTCCTCCACAATACGCATGGTTTTCTCTGCATTCTGGAGGGATCCACAGATGGAACATTCGTATCGGTTATCACCTTTTAGAGTCTCCGGTGCAAGGGATTGGTTTAGGAGGTTGGTGATGGAAATACCTGCTTGGTTTCTTCCCATGAGAGAGGGCACCCTCCTCTGTGCAGGACCCCCAGCGGATGATGGAGGGAAGGCCAGGCAAAGATCTGCGAAGATGTCATTGTTCTGTGAGATGTTCAGGCAGGTCTTGCAGGTGATAGATGTTTCCATCTGGCCTCTAAACATCTTTTCTATTAATGTTTTCTGCTCTTTGTTGTCCTGGACGTTGGAGGGTCTCCGACAATGCAGGAAGGTCATTCTTTCCTCGTCATGCCAGCTGAAAGAAGAAATAGAAATGCATGTTAGCACAAAATGGGGGGAAAAGGCAAAAAATCCATAAACTATAAAAAGTTATCAGAATATTGAATGCATCCAAAGTTGAAATGTGCTGAGATCTGATGAGGTGACGCCTCACTGTGATGACATACTCCACACTCTTTTACACTAATTACCCTATGTCGTGTTAGTGGGTGAGTGCGATGTATCCATCATGTAAGAAGAGGATTATTTCCATGAAATCTACCTGCTCAGAAGGAATCTCATAGATTCCATGCAGTCTTGCTGTGATCCAGCGTCGAACCGTTTGGGTCTTGAAGCCTCCAGAAAGGCCCGAGGGGAGAACACTTGTCCCTGATTGGAAATGAAGCAAGGCGCTAATGTAACATTTTGCAGCGAGAGGGAAGGAGAGAGGAGATTTCACATGGAACATGATATATACCTCATTGTATTTAAATTCGATAAAAACACTTTGAAGTTCTACTATCAGAGGACAGGTACTGGTCACGGATAACACGCAGTCCCTGAACCTGAAAATAAAGCAAATAAGACCGTGCAGTGAGACACAAAGTATAAATCAGAGAACAGACATTTCATATTTTAGCAGAGTGAAGGGCAATGTCACTTCCTCTCCTTCTTCCCGCTGTCACTTCCTCTCCTTCTTCCCGCTGTCACTTTCTCTCCTTCTTTCCGCTGTCACGGCCTCTCCTCCTACACACTGTCACTGTCTCTCCTTCTACCCACTGTCACTGCCTCTCCTCCTTCCGGCTGACACTTCCTCTCCTCCTTCCCGCTGACACTGCCTCTCCTTCTTTCCGCTGTCACTTCCTCTCCTTCTTAACAGGCCGGATTTTAAGGATCACCTTGGTAAAATACACAGGGTTATTCAAAGAGATACCAATTGCTGGCGAAAAGTAACTGAACACTGAAATTCAGCGTTTGGTTTCCAATCCTGGCCATTCGGCTATCCAGAGAGCAGGCAGTTCGCCAAATGTTGGTGAATTGCCTGCACATACGGTGCCTGTTCGAGGGCAGTGAATTCCCCGTACAGAAGCAATGCTTCATCTATTCAGAGAACAAAAACCAGCAATGAGAGGTTGCCGAAATGCCCTGCCATTCATTGGTTTCATTCGTCAGGTTTATTCAGGCTAATCCCATAGGCTTGAATATTAAAAATATTCCAGTTTTAAATCAATATCTAATAAACCGTTTATAATTTTATTCTGCAGTAAAAAGTCTCTTCACTGTTAGGCAATTTTCGTTTTTTTTTTACAATTTTTCGTTTTTTAATTTAAATCGTTTTTTTTCTGTATCAGGAGTTTTTATTATCATACATTGGATCTTATATGTAAATTTCAGACATTTTCGTTCAGTAGTTTCTTTGCAAACAGCGTTTAACTTTTCAAACACTCAGGCTGTGTGATGTGTATAGTGACCGTATGACCGGTGAATTGAGATATCATGATATGCGCCGCTATCAGTGATGTTAAAGTGCCGCTATTATGGGCAAAATAGGTTTTGTTCATTTGAAAGAGAATCTCTCCCTTTATATAGATCAGTATTTTTTTGCTGACCTACAGTATATCATTATAAAAAAGGGAGCTATTGCTCTTCATATATTCCCAGTCCCCATTTGACCGCGGCATGCCACAGGGGACCAGGCAAAGCAGCACATTTATTGAATAGCGTGGCAATCCTGTAAGGGAGCTCTGTACTTGGAGTTTAGTCTTTGTTAAGTCATTCTCTTTCAAATGGGCAGAACGTGTTTTATCAGTTTCTCCTTTATCAGTGTCAAGATGGACTGTTCACGATTGTCTCTAAAAAAACATGTTCATTAAAACATTTATGTAAAGATTCATTTCTACAACTAGTGTTGAAAAAATTTATGGAGGGGCGATATGTTTTTTATTTCTGGAAATGGAGCAAAAGCCACAGAATCTGTATGTTTGGATGTCACTGTTATATAATTATCATTATCATATTATATGTTATTATTTAACTTGCCTTTAGGACGCCCTAACAGGCCGGATTTTAAGGATCACCTTGGTAAAATACACAGGGTTATTCAAAGAGATACCAATTGCTGGCGAAAGGTAACCGAACGCTGAAATTCAGCGTTTGGTTTCCTTTCCTGGCCATTCGGCTATCCAGAGAGCAGGCAGTTCGCCAAATGTTGGTGAATTGCCTGCACATACGGTGCCTGTTCGAGGGCATTGAATTCCCCGTAGAGAAGCAATGCTTCGTCTATTCAGAGAACAAAAACCAGCAATGAGAGGTTGCCGAAATGCCCTGCCATTCAGTGGTTTCATTCGTCAGGTTTATTCAGGCTAATCCCATAGGCTTGAATATTAAAAATATTCCAGTTTTAAATCAATATCTAATAAACCGTTTATAATTTTATTCTGCAGTAAAAGTCTGCAGAAACATGTCTGGTTCAGATACTGATAGCCAGAAGGCTGGGTATTCCAGAAGTCACACATCTGCAATCCCCCAATCAAGACGTGAAGAAATAACAAGACGTAGTGAAATATGTGAAGTGGTAGAACATATCAGAGAGTCATTGCATATTGAATCCAGTCTGATTGTGTTTGTGGATACTATCAAAGACCGCGCCCAAAGTCTTGTACGCAATATGTGGGACAAGGAAGGGGATATGTGTAATTTCTTGGATTTGTTTACAAACACAAAAGACAAGGAAACAAGGAATTGCATTATAATGGAATCTTGGCCCTCCATAATGTATTTGTGTTGTGCAATAGCTACACGAATTGTGATACGAAAGGTTGCCATGATGGAGACAAGTGAGTCCGAGGTGTCAAGCAGTGATGAAAGTGTTGAAACTGACACAGATGAAATTCAATGCTCACTGGAAACCTTGAAGAAAAAGGTACTAAAAACCCGGATAGCCTCCATATCCCAGGTAAAGGGTAGACAAACAGAAACTGTTTCCTCTGACCATAAGCCTGATGCTGGCCCTCATTTAAAAGAGCATACCAAAGACAGCGGGGTAGATTCTGTAAGTGGCCCCGCAGATGATGTTAAACAGGGTGAAAGGGGGATCCCTTCAAGGCCTATAAAAGTGCAGGTCCAGCCATCTAATGAGGCCAGTCATGGGAGTCATAGGACGGATAAAAGGGACCATACCACAAGCCAAGTTGCCCCTAAGCAATATCAGGATGCCTCCCAGGTATATGTTGCCAGGAGGAAATCATACGCTGAGGTGGTAAAAGGGAATAATCCAGATAGGAACCCCAGGGTCACGCCTGCCCCGCGCCCACCAAGAAGTGGGGAGCAGAGGTCACCCAATGACTGCAGAAGGTATGAGCAATGGCCACGACCGCACAATAGTCACAGGGAATATGCCCAAGGGCCTAGGCCTGCCCAAAGAAATAGGTACCCCCAATCTAGTGATTCTCCTCAAAGTGGTGATCCCCCTCAAATAGGTAGGATACCCCATTGCGTTAGGGTTCCTGAAAATAGAAGGGGAGGTCAGACAGGAGACCCCAGGCCCAGATCACACTGTCAGAACAGAAGTAGCAATGCTGATTCTGACACATCAAATAATTTTAGGCCCGAGCGTAATAGGATCCGCAGAAATAGATAACTTAACAGAGGAGATATGATAGAAACATTTAAATACGTAAAGGGAATCCACAAGGTAGAGGAAGGGAGTATATTTAAAAGGAAACAAAATAGCAAAACAAGAGGACATAGTCTTAGATTAGAGGGGCAAAGGTTTAAAAGTAACATCAGGAAGCATTATTTTACTGAGAGGGTGGTGGATACATGGAACAGTCTTCCAGTAGAAGTGGTAGAGGCCAAAACAGTAATTGAATTTAAGCAAGCATGGGATAGGCATAAGGCTATCCTAAACAAAAGATAAATCCAGGTAAAGTATCCATGTAATTGGGCAGACTAGATGGGCCGAAAGGTTCTTATCTGCCGACATTTTTCTATGTTTCTATGTTTCTATGTTTAACCGAAATTATCCGAACGACCGAATAAACCAATTAGAATACCGGTTATATCAATTAGCTGAACAATTGGCGGAGATAACCGAGTATGTATTGGCACAGCGGCCTGATAACTCTTTAGGGATAAATCCAGTGGCCACCCAAGGGCCACAGGATCAATAACACCTCAGATGTTATTGAATCAGAGGGAACGACTGAATGAAATAGCAGAGGTGGCACAACCTAACACCATTTAATCCCCAGGTCTACATATTAATAAGGAATCTAAAGTATGTAAAGGGGGATTTCTGCTGTTGGATGCTAACCACTCTCCTATTTTTCAGCCTACTTCTAGTCCCTCTGATATAAACAGGCCATTAACCGCAACCGACTCTCAAGAGATCGACGTAGCCAGATGCCCCGATGGAGAGCCAGCTACCCGTTGCGCATTAGCCTACAAGAAACCTAAGGTTCTCTGTACGGTGGGTAAGGATGAGAATCCCCCTACCCCAGGTAAAGTGATTCTCAACACCAGTTCATGGAGTTGCCCTCGGAGGTTAGGAACGGGTATTAACAGGGTCTGTTATAATAAATCCATACAATAACTGCATGATTGCAGGAGTAAACCTCGTGGGAAGGCCGAATCCAATCACTGGTTTCCACTCGTTAATACGGTCAAAGAAATTAAATTTGTAGGAAAAATATATATAAATACGTATATATTATTTATCTCTACAGGGCGATATCCTATTCAGTCCCCTATTAGGAAAGCAAGCCCACAAAAGGGGGATGATATACTTAATGGCTCACAAGAATTGAAAGGGTTAATAATCTATGTGTCACTGTCTTGATGAAATGCATTAAAATTAAAATAAATGCCACGCTGCATCTAAGGGAAAGCATGGAATAAATCAGAAATGAGGAAGATTACCCGTTTCCATTGACCATGATCCTAAAGTCCAAAGTCACAAAGATGAAGTGTTAACCTAAATATTCACATGTTGTGTATATCAATTCTTATGAGGTTTATCTCATTTTAGAAAGATAAGATGAGTGAAGTGACAATTGGTCACTCGCATGGAGACGTGTCCTAAAGACTCAGATGTCAGGAGCAGCCATGCTGGAGGTGACGGAAAGTCATGGGAGCACCCCGTCATAAAGGATACCCAAAGAAACGGAAGGATGACGACAAGTGCATTATTGGTTGTTTGAAAATCAACCTCCATAGATGAAAAGATTAATAAGCCACAAAATGTTTCGCTTGAATGGTCCTTACCCGGGGAAAACACTGCTTGATTCAAATCCATTTTTTCATCAACTGGAGTTCATTGATTCACCCTCAGATTACCCCGTTCGTAAAAGAAATGGGGGAACCACAAAAGGGGGATGGTCGTGAGAACCAATCATGTATTTACCAATTTTTTTTTCCTGCACCAGTTACCAGATGGAGTCGATGCCTAACAACTTGTTAAAGACTAAGGCTACCATACAGATCTAAAATTTCCTATCCAATTGGTCCATGTCAATTCCTAATCATGGATCTAGATGAGTAGATATTGAAAGGGGGACTTATGTCAGACCTTTTCAGATATGAAATTTCTATAACGCATTATATTTTGCAGGACTGTTTAAATTTGGGGCCAGCGAATGCTTCACACAGACAATTTGTCTGTGTCCTTAATATATAATCAGAATATGTGTTCTAAAGACAATGTAACAAGCGAGACTCGTTATCTATCAGCAAACATCCAGTGTCCTTAATTAATTCTGGTTGGAAGAAAAATAACCAGATGTTAGATCAATTGGTTTAAAAGTAAGGGAACACAATGACAACTGATCTTACCCTAGGATAGGTATCTCAGTATTGTGTTTATTTTGTCAGATCGAAACTCAGAAAGCCACGTAAACGTTGAACAATGGGTTGCCCAATAAAGAAAAAAAACCCAGAGAAGGTTAAATGGCTTGGATAAACCAGCTTGTAATGCTATGCTATTCGGCGATATGATCTAACCCTATATGGTATTTGAATATTTAATTTATGTGGTCAGTTAGAATAGATAACCTTGGCGTCTTATAAAAAACAGAGGCCCTACCACATTCAGTTGATTATTACAAATGTCTGGTATACTAACATGCATGAAACCGATTAAGTCTGGTAATTGTGAATGTTAAAGACAATATCACGAATGAATGAATTGATGTATGTCTGCAGGATCCTCTCATATACACATCCCTGTGGATTTAAGTAAAGAGAGTATGAAATACACACACGCCGTGGCGAAGTATGCCGGCAATGCCACAATAGAAATAAATTTTGATTTGTTAATAAAATCTATGGAGTCCCAGGATATAGGAATAAAACGACCCCAAACCAGTAAAAGATTGGCCAAATACATAAATTAATTCCTGCAGAAGGTTGATGGTTGATCTGAGAGCGCCATCTGCTGGCCAGGTAATATAACACTTGGACAGACCCCTGGAGTTGATGAATATATATATCCTCCAATCAAATGAGGCCACATAGTGATGGGATAGATCTAAAACTGGGCGGAAGACCACTATATAGAGGGGACAATCCAGAGCAAATCAACACACTGAGAAAAGCTTGGGGAGTGTCAGGGCGGCGGGTTCCGGGACGGCTAGCCCGGCGGTCCCCGCCTCCTCGGGCTGCTGCTCAGGGGGTGGGATTGCGGCTGGCGCATGGGCCTGGCGTTGCCCGGAGACCCGGCTCACCTCTGTTGCGGGTCCATGACTCCCGGAGGGGACGACGAGTGGGTTCCCGGGTATCCGCCGTGGGCTTGCGTCGCAGCCCAAGACTGCTGGCCCAGCACATGCCCCAGAATGGACGCGCGCGCGGCCAGGCCCCACCAATATGGCGGCCGGCCCGCGGCGCGCGTCTGTGACGTCACCGGCTTCTCAGAGTAGGGAGGAGCTTCGTGGGTACTTAAGGGCAGACTGGCCATTCTATCTTCGCTTCACTATTGTAGCAGTTCCCTCAGTATTGCTCTTCCCATCCCATAGTGTATACTTCCTGTGATCCTGACTTGGCTTGTGACCCCGACCTCCGTGTACCGCTGTGATCCTGACTTGGCTTGTGACCTCGACCTCCGTGTACCGCTGTGATCCTGACTTGGCTTGTGACCTCGACCTCCGTGTACCACTGTGATCCTGACTCGGCTAGTTCTGTTAACCTTGCCTCCTTCACCAACTCCTTGGGCTCCTTACATCCTATTCCTGGGATCCCTGACAGAATAGTGAAGCCCCAATGGAGCTTGCGGATGTCGCCGGAGCAGTAGACACCCTGTCTCAACAGGTGAACACCTTATCCTGCTCCATAAGAGACCTACAGAATGGGCATCGGCACCTCCAGGAACAGTTGTTATCGTTCCAAACTACCTCACCAACCCGCCCATTGGAGTTGACTCATGTTCCAGAACCACATGTTCCTATGCCCGAACGTTACTCAGGCAAGCAAGACCACTTCCAAGCCTTCATGATGTCGTGTGACCTTCTCTTTGCATTGAATCCCCGGACTTATTACAGCGATTACGTTAAGATACGTACGACAATATCTCTTCTAGTTGGAGAAGCACAAGCATGGGCTCATAACCTGTTACGCTCCCAGAGCTCGGTGTTGGAGACATGGCCGCTTTTCTTCAACGCTATGGCCGCGATGTTCGACGATCCACTTCGTGCTAGTACGGCAGAAAACACCCTTAGATCCCTACGGCAAGGACGTCGTTCGGTGGAAGCTTATATCACAGACTTTCGTCGCTTCGCCTGTGAAACAGGATGGAATGATGTTGCCTTGATAGGGCAATTCCGTCTTGGTCTCTCAGAGGCCTTAAAAGACGAAATTGCACGAGTGGGAATCCCGTCATCCCTTGAGTCCCTGGTTCAATTATCCATCCAGATTGATAGGAGACTTCGCGAACGAGCAAGGGAAAGATCCACCTCCTACTCGTCAATGCTCCGTTCTCCTTCTGCTCCACCTCCCGGTAATCAGGGGGTGTTACCCGCACCAGAGGAACCCATGCAGGTCAATATGGTTCAAGGCCGACTCCCACCAGAAGAATTACATCGACGACGTATGCACAATCTCTGCCTATATTGTGGTCGACCACATCATACAGCACGTTATTGTCCAGAAAAGAACCGGGGTCGAGCAGGTAACCCTAACTCACCCCTTCGTCTGTTACACTTGTCCACCTCCAGTGGCTGCAGCCCTTTATTGACACTCCCTCTTGTCTTACAGTGGGGAGGGAGGATGCTACTTCAAACCGCGATGGTTGATTCAGGAGCAAGTGGAAACTTCCTCGTCAAAGCAGTCGTTGATGCCTTCTGTATTCCTATCACGAATAAACCCTTCCCTTTGCATATTCAGGTTGTGGATGGGTCTTCTTTGCCTTCTGGGCCTGTTACCACTGAAACAGAGCCATTACAAGTAACCATAGGCCCCGGGCATAAGGAAACGTTACGCTTTGACATCGTCACTACTCCATTGTTTCCAATTATTTTAGGTCTCCCCTGGCTACGTCAGCATGACCCCCAGGTCTCATGGTCTTCTGGCACGTTTACCTTCTCGTCTTCCTACTGTACCCAGAACTGTCTCCAGAAACACCATCACGTCTTGAATACGGTCCTAGATATACATATGACACCGCAGTATCACACCGTTCTCCCTAATGAATATTCTTCCTTCGCAGATGTGTTTGATGAAAAAGGGGTGGAATCCTTGCCGCCCAGGAGACCGTATGACTGTCCGATTGAACTAATTCCAGGAGCTACCATTCCGTACGGCAGGCTCTATCCGTTATCAGAACCGGAATTGAAGGTATTGAAAGGCTACATTCAGGAGAACCTGGACAAAGGGTTTATCAGGCACTCAACATCACCGGCAGGTGCAGGTATCTTTTTTGTGGAGAAAAAAGATGGGGGTCTCCGTCCTTGCGTGGATTATCGCGAATTGAATCTCATCACGATCAAGAACAGGTACCCTCTCCCTTTGATTCCAGAACTTATCGAGCGTCTCCAGGGTGCAACAGTCTACACCAAGATCGACCTCAAGGGAGCATACAACCTTGTCAGAATACGAAGAGGTGACGAATGGAAGACGGCGTTTAGATCACGCTACGGTCATTTCGAGTACATGGTGATGCCTTTCGGGTTATGCAACGCACCTGGTACGTTCCAACATTTCCTCAATGACGTCTTCAGAGACCTGTTAGACCAATATGTAGTGATTTACTTGGACGATATCCTTGTTTTTTCCTGTACGCTCAAGGACCATAGGGTCCATGTAACAACAGTCTTAACTCGCCTCCGAACCCATCGGTTATATGCAAAGATCGAAAAATGTGTCTTCGAGGCAGACGAAATAGAATTTCTCGGATTCTTCTTAACCCCAGGTCGTCTTGCCATGGACCATAAGAAAGTAGCCGCCATCAGCAATTGGCCTACCCCTACGGATAAAAAGGCTGTTCAACGATTTATAGGCTTCGCCAATTTCTATAGACGCTTCATACAGGGGTTCTCTTCCATCATTCTACCCCTTACCGGGTTAACCAAACAACAGACCAAGTTCTGCTGGTCCACTGAGGCCCAACAAGCGTTTAATGCCTTAAAACATCGTTTCAGCACTGCGCCTATATTGGTCTTACCGGATCCCTTACGACCATATGAAGTAGAGGTTGATGCCTCTGATGTCGGGATCGGGGCGGTTCTCACCCAACGGAGACCCCCAGAACAGATGGCCCATCCTGTGGCATATTATTCCAGAAAACTGACTTCCGCCGAGACGAATTACGATGTTGGCGATAGGGAACTTCTCGCCATTAAATGTGCCCTTACGGAATGGCGTCATCTCTTGGAGGGTGCTCTACATCCGTTCCTGGTCTTCACAGACCATAAAAATCTGGAATATCTACGGACGGCTAAAAGACTCAATCCACGACAAGCCAGATGGTCGTTATTCTTTTCCCGTTTTGACTTCCGGGTAACTTACAAACCTGGTGTTCAGAATAAGAAGGCCGATGCATTATCACGTCTCTCTCCATCGATCCATTCGACACCCATTATTGAACCAGTACTCTCCCCGAACAGATTCATCGGCATGACTACTAACCTTATGCAACAGATACGTTCCCATACCGACACTATCAATCAACCTCATGTAATGGGAACTCAAGAACAGCGTCAGCAATGTCTCGTCCCGGTTCAGGACCGAGTAATGGTACTTCAACAATTCCATGATACTTTGGGAAGCGGTCACCCAGGGATACGTAAGACCAAGGACTTGATAAAGCGTTACTTCTGGTGGCCTACTTTGGATCAGGATGTTAGGGACTTCGTGGGTTCTTGCTCGATCTGTGCCCGTGCCAAACATAGCACGAAGAAACCAGTAGGTCTCCTACAACCCCTTCCGGTACCTGAACAACCATGGTCACATATCACCATCGATTTCATTGTTGAACTTCCTCCATCAAATGGTTTCACAACCATAATGGTAACCGTGGACCGTCTGACCAAAATGGCCCACTTTACTCCCGTTCAAGGCCTGCCTACTGCTGCACAAACAGTATCCTTGTTTCTACAGAACATATATCGCTTGCATGGCGTCCCTGAATCCATCGTGACTGATCGAGGGGCGCAATTTACCTCTCGGTTCTGGCGATGCTTTTGCCGGGCTTTGGGGATTTCGGTCGACCTGTCTACGGCATACCATCCCCATACCAACGGACAGACAGAGAGGGTGAATCAATCCCTGGAAACGTACCTACGTTGTTATACGACCTATTTACAGGACGATTGGGCCACTTTGTTGTGCACTGCCGAATATGCCTATAATGCCCGACTACACGATTCCACTCGTTGTTCTCCCTTCTTCCTAATGTATGGATATCATCCTGCTCCCCTTCCTGATTTGCCTTCTGTTGTCCCGGTTCCTAGCGTTGCCACCCGCCTCCGGGCACTCCGAGTATGCCGTACAAAGGCCCGTACGTGCCTCATAATGGCTCAGAATACGTACAAAAGATATGCTGATCATCACCGTACTGCCTCTACAGGCTATGCTACGGGCCAAAGGGTGTGGTTGTCCACACGCCACCTACGTCTCTCTTGTCCCTCTAAGAAATTGGGCCCTAAATATATAGGGCCTTTTACCATCGTTGACATGATTGGGCCGGTGGCGGCTCGTCTTCGGCTTCCTGCTCGTTACCGGTTCCATCCGGTGGTGCACGTATCCCTTCTGAAGCCGGTTGGTGCCAACCCTTTTGTGGGTCGTTCCCTGCCTCCTCCTCCTCCTGTGTCCGCTGCTGGTTCTGATATGTTTGAGGTGGCACGGATCCTCGATTCCCGTATTCGGCGGGGTGTGCTCCAGTATTTTGTGGATTGGACTGGCTACGATCCTGAGGAGCGTTCCTGGGAGCCTGCCTCTTTTGTCCGGGCTCCGGCCCTTGTCCGTGCTTTTCATGCGGCTCATCCCGGGCGTCCGGGTCCGTTGCGTGTCCTGAGGCCCCGCGTTCCGGGGGGGTTATGTCAGGGCTGCGGGTTCCGGGACGGCTAGCCCGGCGGTCCCCGCCTCCTCGGGCTGCTGCTCAGGGGGTGGGATTGCGGCTGGCGCATGGGCCTGGCGTTGCCCGGAGACCCGGCTCACCTCTGTTGCGGGTCCATGACTCCCGGAGGGGACGACGAGTGGGTTCCCGGGTATCCGCCGTGGGCTTGCGTCGCAGCCCAAGACTGCTGGCCCAGCACATGCCCCAGAATGGACGCACGCGCGGCCAGGCCCCACCAATATGGCGGCCGGCCCGCGGCGCGCGTCTGTGACGTCACCGGCTTCTCAGAGTAGGGAGGAGCTTCGTGGGTACTTAAGGGCAGACTGGCCATTCTATCTTCGCTTCACTATTGTAGCAGTTCCCTCAGTATTGCTCTTCCCATCCCATAGTGTATACTTCCTGTGATCCTGACTTGGCTTGTGACCCCGACCTCCGTGTACCGCTGTGATCCTGACTTGGCTTGTGACCTCGACCTCCGTGTACCGCTGTGATCCTGACTTGGCTTGTGACCTCGACCTCCGTGTACCACTGTGATCCTGACTCGGCTAGTGCTGTTAACCTTGCCTCCTTCACCAACTCCTTGGGCTCCTTACATCCTATTCCTGGGATCCCTGACAGGGAGAGACCTGAGGGACGCTTGGAGGGGAGAAAGGGCAAATATCATCGGCCCCCCTTTAAGACGTGACCACACCCTAATCTTCCACCACTCTATCTTCACTAACCGGATGGTAAAGTATGCCTGAATAACTTGATATCTATAAAATTGCATAGTCCTTACTTTAGATGTACATCACAAATTAAAGGAATATAAATGAATTATTTCGCTGTTGAAGCCTAATAATCAGTAGACTAGTAATCAACCTTTACATTCCACTGCAGAGGAATGCCAAGAGAGAAAACTGCTGATAGCGAGATCCAAAATAACCCCCTCCCCTTTCAGGCACCTTCTCTGCTCCGGCGGGAAGGTGGGGGCTGAAACTGACATCATCGTCAGTAAATAGTTACATTTATTGTATCAAGAGCCAAAAATGTAGTTATTTTCCATAAATTTTAGAACACAATGTCACATGCTATGGCAACTAACTGAAAAGTCGACTCTTGATACTTGTTATGGCAATCATTGCATTTATTGTATTATACATGTGTGTAATAGCGGTCTGCGTTCATAGACTTGGGAGGGTTAATAATTATATAACAGAGGAATGCAGTGTAAAATTGTTTATTAGCAACATAAAAACACTGCACTGTATAAATTGGTGATATAAGCCCACAAATTCTCCGTAGGATCCACTTGTATCAGGGTGCTTCCTCCACTAAGTCACCGCACCATTGTTGCTGTGATTATTCATAGTTACGTAGGCAGAAAGAAAGCTGTGCGTCCATCGAGTTCAGCCTTTCACATCACCTACTGCTGCTGATCCAAAAGAAGGCAAAAAAAACCCAGTCTGAAGCATTCCCCGGACGTGCAACATACTGGGAAAAAAATCCTTCTTGACCCCAGAATGGTGTCAGATTTCTCCTTGGATCAAGCAGCCATTATCACATTGAAGTTGAGCGCCGGGCATCACTTCTCATTTAATTCTTCGGATCCTAACGGGAAAATCATTATCCAGGATAGCTCAGTGGCTGATGCAGTCCTTTCTGGCGTCATGGTTCATGGAAATCACATTGGCATCGTGGCATATATAATGTGTTGGACACAACATTAAAGACACTGATGCTTCTTCCTGATTCCAAATCTCTTGCGCCACCTTAGAGAAGGGCATAAATGATAGTATAAATAAAAACATTCTCTCCACATCTACAACATCTTGCATGTTTATTATATATTAAGCACTGTTACTTATTCCTCTTGTATTAGGTCTATTTTATGAAGTTAATCTATGTTTCTCGTGTAGAGCTTGGCTTCTCACGTTACTGTAGTCTCTTACCTGTTTGGGCATTTTATGTGTAAATGGTGGGACTCGGATTGGGTTGGTATAAAGTTACATTGCAGTTTCTGGAAATACTTACTGACTTGGCATCCTCCTGGCAGGCTACTGGTGCTGCTCTCCTGCATGGGATCGCTCTATTCGCTGCTAGATGTTCTCCTCATGGGACGGCATCTCTTGGTTTTCTGGACGCAGCAGCAGCAGAAGAGGGATTTTATGCCCCTCCAGAAGCGTCTCATGCGGCTTTCCTTCTCCTCCTTCAGCACCATACTGATAATCTGAAACAATATCATAACATATTTGATGCGGTGATTGTCCTAGAACTCCACTGGTTTCTGTCATAGTGTTAACAAATTCATCTATTAATTACCTTGGATTTAGGAGCGGCGACTACATTTTCTTCATTAACGGCTCCTTGGACACTCAGGTCTTTTGGAGAAGAGATCTGCAACAAAAATAGATGTTTATCTCAAACCCACTCACAGACCCTCAGTATTAATCAATAACTACTGGAACTAAAGCCGAGGTTTAACGCGTCATAACGTGCGGGATCTTACCTGATCTTCTTCCTCGACCGTGTCAGCGGTGGTGGGCTGATTACTTGTGTCCTAAGAAATAAGATATCACATTTATTTATAAGTGAAGCTCCTTATAATTCTATTATAATATTAAACAATAAGTAGAGGAATGAAACCATAAGCCTTAGTACATTGCATTGTGTTGGTTCTTACCTGATCTTCCTCCTCGCTCTTGGCAGCGTCGGTGGGCAATCATTTATGTCCTAAGAAGTAATATATCACATTTATTTATGGCAAAGCTCTTTATAATTCTATTATAATATTTGGAAATAACTAGAGAATTGAAACCATAATCCTTAATACACCTCATTGGGAAGGTTCTTACCTGCTCTCCATCACTGAATTCATAGGAAGTGAGAGATGCAGCATCTGAGTCGTCACTGCTGCTTCCGCTGCTCCCGTTATAATCTCCATAGTGCAGTATGGCCAGTCGGGTTTGGTAATCCATGAACTGGTTGTTAATAGCATGGAATACCGACACGCCGACTTCCAGTTTACTCCGGGCTTCCTGCACTGGCACGGGCGAGTTATGCGTGAGATGAGGCCGGCGTCCATCATCTCTCTACGCACAGCAGCACACTACACAACAGAAAACCACAAAATGTTTAGATTGTATTCCCTTATGGAGCTCATTCTACATAGACTCATGGAAACACAAGGGAAATCGTGTCATTTAAAATGCATTTACAGTGACGCACAGGGGGCGCTACGTAATGTGGAGGCAGGGTCTGTCTCTGTGATGATGTACTGCACTTGTAGCGAGAGCAAGGTGACACAGTGTGTCCCACTCACCAGGATCTTCAGGCTCTCGCGCTGCTTGATCTTCTTCTCTTCCTCCGTCTCAGTCTCCTCGGGCTGATTCACATCAGCCTCTGAATCCTGGAGCGGAGCTTCGACAACAGGTTTCTCCTCCTGTGTTATAGGATAGTGGAAGAAAAAGGATGAGAATAAAACTTTGAGATATTAAGTAGTAACCAACCTGGTAAGTTCCATATAGTGAAATGTTTACTCCTCCATTAAGATAAAACCCTCTAGCAAACCAGCAAAACAACCACTAAACATCTAAATCAATCAAACAAATTAAACAAAGCAGTGCTGCAGTGACTTCTTGCCACAATTATTCCGTTTCTTGTATCCAGAGCCAACGTTTCAGTTATTTTCTATAACTTAATTAAGTCACAATAATGAAAATTATGGAAAAACTGACTCTTAAAACAATAAATGTAATAATTACAATAAAAAGTCCTTGGAGTGCTGGTCTCCATCCTCGACATTTTGATTACCTGGATACTCATACACATATATACTTATACAGTTACTGTAAAGCAAACCACTGGATCTGAAACAATGTAACTATACATGTGTCAATACAAAAATAAATAAACACTAATATTTTTGGAGTATTATGGTTCATTTGTGCTTAGATTTTTTTTCAACACCCAGTGGTACAAAATGTATGATAATAAAGTGTTATGTGATGTGCATACTAAGGAGCCCATGTGGGTCACTTTACCTCTGTGAATCAAGTTGAAAAAATAAAAGAGAATTTCCAACCTCAAATTAAACATATAAAACTATAAAAAACCAATTATAAAACAAAACTATATTACCAACTTAATAAACACCTTGAATTAAGAGCCAAGAATGACAAATGACCTTGGAATCACTCATTATTCTCTGACTCCCCACACAATAAAGTTTCTTATTCCAAATATACAAAGTGCATGGAGTGTTAATATGGAGCAGCTGGGCATTACAGCCGAGAACCAAGCAACGTTTGCAGCTTGAGTAGAATAGGGAAATCCTATGATGAATTCCAGGAACTCCATGGCAATATGGTGTGTCTTTTTAATGAATTGCTGTGACACACAGTGGGCGCTATGTAACATGGTGATAGGGTGTGTCTTTTTAATGTATTACTGTGACACACAGGGGACGCTATGTAACATGATGATAGGGTGTGTCTTTTAATATATTGCTGTGACACACAGGAGGTGCTATGTAACATGGTGATAGTGTGAATAATTTTATTGTATTGCTGTGACACACAAGGGGCGATATGTAACATGGTGATACGGTGTTCTGAAGTGGAATCAGGCTGGAAGATGGTCGCTATTATGAGCCAAGCGGCCATCTTGTTCAGAATATTGGTTCACTTGCAAATAACTAGAGTAGATTTTTGTAGACATTAGAGACGAAGCTTACATAGAATCTTAGGAATGTGGTTGATTAGGAGAACTAGCAATAAAATGAGGAAGAATCCGGCCAGCACTTGGCACGGAAAGACAGGAAAGAAAAATGGTTACTACATGTCACATAGACCCGCAGTAAAACAAAGAGAGCGTAGAAACCAGGCCGTGCTCTAATCTATAACAAACACAGCCTTTAGGGAGGAGGTGGGCACGGCCCAGGTCGAGTGAAGCAGCAAATCACAGATTGTCAGACTAACACGACAGTTGTCAATTTATTATCAATGTATGGAATTTCTTTGTACTAACGAGAGGAGGTATTAACCCACGTGGGGTGGAATAAAGTGTCCTCGGAGGTGGGCTAATTGGGATGTACCTAATTACGTATTTTTGGGTATAAGACCCGTGGTCGGGGGGGAGACGGGGCTCACTCTTTGCGATTCAATCCTGTGTGAGCACTTGTGTGACGACACAATAAAGTTTGCCTTTCCTGAAGAGACTCGTGTTCAGACAATCCTTGCTTGTGTCCGGTCCGGCATAATTGAAGAAAGTGAACCTGATTGACTCCGGTAACAGTTCCTTTTAAAGTATTTCGGTGACACACAGGGGGCGCTATCTATGTGATTGTTTTCCCAAGGTGACGCACTCACCAGATTTTCAGGAGTCTCCTTCTGGACATTTGCCTCGGAAATCGCTTGGGCATCCTCGTTGGTCTGAGGCTCAACAAGCTCGATAACCTGCGGCGCTTCCGGGCCAAGGTTTTTCACCTGCGATAAAGAATGCAGTTAAAAAAAAGGATGAGAATAAACCTTTAGATATTAAGACGTGTAGAGGAGCCCAACCTGATAAGTTCCATATAGTAAAAATGTTTACTCGCTAATCCGTTGTCATAAAACACGCTACACACATATTATTA
>RXON01002252.1:0-70398 GCA_009667805.1 Leptobrachium leishanense
AATGTTAAGCATCTATTGTAAGGACTACTGGTGTATCGGGCTGCAGGCACACGGGGGAAGTCCTTAGCCCTCCACTGTCAATATCTATAGCTAGAACCTCCTAAAACACATTACCATAACATTATCATAACATTAACATATCATTAACATATCATTAAAATAACACTGAATACAATAAAATCCTCTTAACCGTCTGGTGATGCCGGGGAGGTTCTTGCACGCCAGGGTCTTCCTCAGCAATGAACTGCATTGGCTCTGGGATATTTAAGTAGGGATGCGCTCCAATAGCATTCCTCGTTAATAATTGGATCCAGCCAATGAGAGAAACTCCAGAGATGGAGCTCCTCTCATTGGCTGAAATAGTACGGCCATGTGAGCTCAGTTTGTCCAACAAGGGAATCCTGTTCCTTGATTGGCCAGTTGTAAACACATGGTCACCCTATGTCAAACCAATCAGGCAAGAAAATAAATCTTTTACCTCTTCTCTGATTGGTTTTAACATACATGGCCGAGCAGGGAAGCCTCTCGCTAATCGTTTAGGTTTCCTTTGGCCGGGGAATGGATTCTCTCCCTTCAAGACTTGCACTTTTGATGATGTAACAAGGCCGAATATTTGGCCACCTGTAATATTTGCAGGCGATGGTAATGTGGAGGCAGCGCTTATATAGGTATTGGGTAATAAAATGGGTGCTGCTATACTGTAACAAAGTGTCCGCACACCTCAAAGAACACAGTAAAATGCAGAAAGTAAAAAGGAATTCCAGCCGCACCCTAGAGGTCAAAATCTAGAACATTATGGTTTGTGCATGAATTATATAAAAGCAAGTGCAATAAGTGTAATATATATTAAAAGAGAATTATTATGTGAAATGGGCGTCTCACACCAAATAAAAGCACTTTAAGAATTGTGACACTTCTATCTATGCAGTTTTCTTTCTTCCTCGGGGGATTCTCGCCGTCAGCTCATCTTGGAGACTTTCCTTTATGTTATGCAGATTGCAGGGTGGAGGAAGCGAAGAATCAAAACCAAGCAGCATGAAGTATAAACAACAGGCAGCAAGACGTGTTCAAAGGTTAAAAAAATATAGGGCTACATTACATTACTCGCGGTAAAACGGGGATGTTAGGGGGAAAAAAAACGGCGCCCACAGTTTTCTCCCTAGCGCCCCCGTTTTACCGCGAAATTACAATACAGGCGCTTACATGTGCAAACCATAATGTTCTGGATTCTGACCGGTAGGTGCGGCTGGAATTCCTTTTTACTTTCTGCACCTGTAATATTTAAAAATAATAATAATAAAAATAGTGGAAGAATTCCAGTTACAGGAGCTCGTACAGCCCGTGTGAGAACTCCTACACTCCTAACGGCTGATTTCTCACAAACCAGTAAACTCTCCGGAGCTGGAAGAGAGGAGTCACTGAGTTCAATGAAATAAACAGTAACTTGGAACAGGGGAACCACTTCCAGACAGGGGAACCACTTCCAGACAGGGGAACCACTTCCAGACAGGGGAACCACTTCCAGACAGGGGAACCACTTCCAGACAGGGGAACCACTTCCAGACAGGGGAACCACTTCCAGACAGGGGAACCACTTCCAGACAGGAGAACCACTTCCAGACAGGGGAACCACTTCCAGACAGGGGAACCACTTCCAGACAGGGGAACCACTTCCACACGGGAACCACTTCCAGACAGGGGACTCAAGAACAGAGCACTGCATCATGGGAGTAATGCCCTTAAATAGGAAGTGGGTCAGTGCTCTGCGGGACAGGTGGAAACAGGCAGGTCGCAGGGGAGTCCTGGACTGGTCGGGTAAGTGTAAGTCCAGCCTGGTTCGGCTCATCTGCTGGTTTCTTGTCCATCCTGTGCACTGCAGCTCTGGGATTGTGACAGTTCAGAGATCTCAAATCACAACGTGTAACCCCACTTTGCAATACACAAAGCACACTTTGATCGCCCCGGTCCATCTCCGTGCAAATCCAGCACCGTTAATCTACAGTGATACAATGTAACATCATTCAGATCCTTCTCTTGTGTTTTTGATGTCAGATTGTGTCTGTCTATCAGTAAAGTCATTACATTATATCCAATTTCTTTCTCCCCAGGAATCCCTGTTGTTGATTTGTTTCTGGATGACACAGAATCAGATCGCTGGCTAATAGCTCACATCAGATGTTTCTATCCACAAGATATTGACGTGAAATGGAGTTACATTGCATCTGGAGGAAAATCTGAGGAACACGCCAAGACTGACATAGATAATAGAGTCACAAATAACAGAGATGGGACGTTCCGATTAATCAGCAGCTGCAGAACAACCAAGTTCAATCTTCTTGCTCCAAAAACGCATAAAGTATCAGTGACGCACGAATCCCTGGAATCTCCGATAGAGAAGATGATCTCACGACACGGCGGTATAGCATCCACTATATATCTCAGAAATACACTCTGGGTCTGAGTGTGAAATGTTTCTTAGTTCTTTCTTAAATATAAAGCACATAACGTGACTAGCAATGGTTCTCATGGTTCCTGCTAAGTAATTAACCCCTTCACTACAAAGCTCGTGTTAGCTCATCTTTACTATGTAATACAGTGAAAGGCCTCCATTAGCAAATCCAACCCATTCTCACACCTTTTTAAAGCGAGATTAATGTGATCCCTGTGCAGAAACAAAATGATTTGTTTTATCTCTCTCCAGTCACCCTGTATCACTGTAAACAAGCTGCAAATAGTATCCCCCAAACCTTACACTAACAAAAAGTTCAAGCACCAGCTGCAGTTCTACCTGCAGTAACTCCTTTTGGCCAGCAGGTGGCAAGATCTCCCTGCCAACAGGTTATTACAGTAAGGAATACACTGGGAATATTCCCAAATATTTATCACTGTATAATTCATTAACGATTATTTTCTAAAAACTACTGGTTCCTGGCAGTGGTTTGTTTTTTGTTTTTTTAAATCACATGGTAGTGAGGGGGTTAAAAAGAGCAACTAGTTGTCCGGTGTCCTTCCACCAGCATAGTCCCATCCATCAAAATCCCACACATACAGGGTTATTCAAAGAGATTCGAAAAGTCACCGCATGTTCGGTGACTTTTCGTTCTCTTCAATTCGGTGCAAATCGGCTTTCCCATTTCGGCGACCCTGCGGTGTATTCAGCAAGCACCACAGGGCTGTCGAAGTGCAGGAAAACCCGGCGAATGCACGCCGAAAACCCGCAAAAACATCTGGATTAACCCGTCGAAGACGCCGGAAAAACCCGAGCAGGAGCCAATCACGCGCAGCGAAGCCGCCGGAAAAAGCCAACACTGCAGACGAGTGAAGTGAAAAAATTAAAAAAACTGTTTGCTTGAATGATTGAAAAGTGAAACACTGTTTGCAAAGAAGCTACTGAACGAAAATGTCTGAAATTTACATATAATCCAATGAATGATAATAAAAAGGGCTGTTACAGAAAAAAGAAAAAAACGATTTAAAAAAAAAAAGTCGGAAATCTTTTTTTGGCAAAACAAATCTGAAAAAATTTTTAAAATATCCCAAAAAAATCTATAAATAAAGAGACTCTTTACTGCAGAATTTTATAATGAACGGTTTATTAGATATTGAATTAAAACGGGAATATTTTTAACATTGAAGCCTATGGGATTCTCCTGAATAAACCTGCCGAATTAAACCACCGAATGGCAGGGCATTAGGGGAACCTTTCACTGCTGGTTTGTGTTCTCTGAATAGCCGAAGCAGTGCTTTTTCATGGGGATTTCACTGCCCTCGAACAGGCACCGTATGTGCAGACAATTCGCCAGGATTTGGTGAATTGCCTGCTCTCTGGATAGCCGAATGGTCAGGAGAGGTAACCGAACGCTGATTTTCAGCATTTGGTTACCTTTCTCAAGCAATTCGGATCTCTTTGAATAACCCTGATAGGTTCAGTTTGTTTAACCCCTTCACTACCAAGTCATTTTCCAGAAATCAGTTATCAGTGGGGGGGGGGGGGGTTGTTATGAAAATTCATTTTAATTATACCCAATAGATATTTGGGAATATTCGCAGTGTATTTCTTACTGTTATAACCTATTGGGCAGGAAGATGTCGTCATCTGCTGGCCAAATGGAGTTACTGCAGGTAGGACCGCAGCTCTTGGTTCTGTGCATCTGCTGGGGAAAGCGCGATGTATCAGGACATTCCATAGGGGATTTTAACCAGTTTTGGCACCTTGGCCATCGTGCCCACAGGGCTCAAACTCTGACGCACCTTCTGGAGCCCAAAAGCAAATGACATTCATTTGTAACAAACTAATTATTTCCAATCATACAGCACAGCCCCAGAGGGTGTTAACATGATTTCAGGGTGCTGTGCCTGATACTGCTGACTGAGTATAGACCATCACTGTAATGAATGGGTTAACATTCTGATGTTTATAACTTACCGTATTTTTCGCTCCATAAGACGCACCTGACCATAAGACGCACCTAGTTTTTAGAGGAGGAAAACAGGAAAATAAATATTCTGAATCAAATAGTGTAATAATGGATACTGCCCCAGCTCCTCTCATGGATAATGCCCCAGCACATGGATAATGCCCCCAGCTCATGGATATGCCCCAGCAGCTCATGGATAATGCCCCAGCACATGGATAATGCCCCCAGCTCATGGATATGCCCCCCAGCTCATGGATAATGCCCCAGCTCATGGATAATGCCCCCAGCTCATGGATATGCCCCCCAGCTCATGGATAATGCCCCAGCTCATGGATAATGCCCCAGCTCATGGATAATGCCCCCAGCTCATGGATAATGCCCCCAGCTCATGGATATGCCCCACAGCTCATGGATAATGCCCCAGCTCATGGATAATGCCCCAGCTCATGGATATGCCCCAGCTCACACATATGCCCCAGCTCACACATGGATTTGCCCCAGCTCACACATGGATATGCCCCAGCTCATGGATAATGCCCCAGCTCATGGATAATGCCCCAGCTCATGGATATACTGCCCCAGCTCACACATATGCCCCAGCTCACACATGGATATGCCCCAGCTCATGGATATATTGCCCCAGCTCATGGATTTGCCCCAGCTCATGGATTTGCTTCAGCTCACCTGCCGCCGCCGCGTTCGGCTCCCTCTGAGCGTGCATCCAGCGGCATGGAGCTTGGGCACGCGCCTGGGGGAGCCACGTGACCAGCCGCGATCTCGCGAGATCGCGGTGGTCACGTGGCTCCCCCAGGCGCGTGCCCAAGCTCCATGCCGCCGGATGCACACTCAGAGGGAGCCGAACGCGGTGGCGGCAGGTGAGCTGGGGCATAATCGCAAGACGCATTCGCTCCATAAGACGCACCCACTTTACCCCCACTTTTTGGGGAAGAAAAGTGCGTCTTATGGAGCGAAAAATACGGTAAATACCCTGTTATTATGTAATCAGTCATTCAAGAACCTCATCCTGTCCTCGCACACAGAGTGGTAACAAAGCATTTCCTTTCATTCAGATGATTTTTTCTCTGTTGATGAAAAAGGTGAAATTCCACTGAATAAATTATCATCACGACAGAAAAAGGAGCATCTTTCTAAAAGTGCAGATACCGGCGAGAATACAGGCAAAGGTGAGTCTCGAATTTACAGGATGAAAATGTGTCAGACCTTTACTGTTTCCACTTCCGAGTGGCCGGCCAGGCTTCTGTTTAAGTATATATTGTGTATTTTAGGTGTATTTTTTAATTATTTTCTATTTTATCTATGGTTGTGATGCAGAGCTCGATTTAATTCTATCAGTTACTTACGTTTCATTTAAAAAAAAAAAATTCTCTCTAAATGTCGGCTTATTCATTTGAAAATTTTTGTCCTGAGGCAAATTTCTAAAAATGTCTTTATTTTTCAGGTTTTTTTCCAGCCGTTGGGTTTTCTAAAGAAAGAGTAAATACATGAGCGCGAATGCTGACAGAAGCACTTTCCATGATTTAGTGTCGAACTGGAAATGCCCGAGTTGTGCGCTTTAATCTTAAATCCCATAAATATGAGCCTTACTGTGAATCACGTAAATGTGCATTTTTACTGTAGATCCTGTAAATGCAAGTTGTACTGTAACTCCTGTAAAGACAAGTTTTACTGTAAATCCCAAAAATGCATATTTTTACTATTAATCTGTAAATGCGAGTTTTACTGTAAATTCCAGACTTGTGTTGTTTTTTTACTGTAAATCCAGTAAGTCTGAGTTTTACTGTAAATTCCAGACATGTGCATTTTTACATGTATCAGTGTAAATATTACAGTATGGACTTGCGGACTCTAATAATAACTGTGACATGTTATATGTCTGTATCTCTTAAACCAGAAAATAGCCGAACATCGGCCAAAAAGGTGCCGACTTAGGCTAGGGTCAGACGAAAGCATTTTTCCCCGCGAACGTGAAAAAGTGCGTCCGAACTCATTGACGTATTTTTTCACTGAATGCGCAAAAACGGTCAGACGACGCGCATTTTCGGGCGTGATTTTGTACGGATCGTCAATAAAACTCTTTTTGCGTCTGGACGTTATGTAGGCTGGACATTAGCAGTGTCTGACATCTCCTAATCACGCAAACACGCCGCTATGCCGCAGCTGCGCACTCAGTACGTCAGTACTAGCGGTTCAGCGTTCTCAAAAAAATGCGTTCAAATTCCACTTGCGTTGCACGGCCGGACGTTTGTGCGGCCGTACATCGTATATTGGCCGTCATTGCCCGTCATCTGCTGCTAGTGCGGCCGTAATTATGTGCGCCAGAACGCACGTTAAAAGTGCGCTGGTCTGACCCCAGCCTTAGTCCATTAGAATGAATTCAAATCGAGGCCTTAGTTGGAAGTGGAGTCATTCAACCCACTGCTTATGATGCTTTGCAATGAAAAGCATTAGTTCGGCTGCATGCACACAGGTTGTGCACACACAGATTGTCCTCGGATCCTAGCCGCCTGGTGCCCCAGAAGCAACACAAGAAGACCTGCATTTATGTGGCATTACACTGTTTTTTTATTAAATTTAGACTGGGGTCAGCAGGAGTTAATAATTATTATATCACTATTATATGTCATTTTTCTGGGAAGAGGGGGGGGCATGGTAATAACAAAATTGAATCAGGGATGACGTCCGCACCCCAAAAGGATGTTTTCATTCGAGCACACACTGGCTGCCTGCCCATTAAACAGCCGTCACCATATTAAGGGTTATAATAGTTAATATGTGGGTAAAAGCTTCTTGATCCAAGGAGAAATCTGACTGCCATTCTGGGGTCAAGAAGGAATTTTTTCCCAGTATGTTGCATATTGGCAAGCATTCAGACTGGGTTTTTTGCCTTCTTTTGGATCAACAGCAGTAGGTTATGTGGGAGAGGCTGAACCCGATGGACGCATGTCTTTTTTCAGCCTATATAACTATGTAACTATGTAACTATGTAACCATGCGACGTTCACGGGAAAACCAGGTGACAGCCTGGACCTGCTGTGTGATCGGAGGACTAAGGGAAAACCTGTGACTCGCCAGGTCTGCAGCCACAGCTGGAAGCAGCATATGTGGCCGAGATTTGGCTAATGATTGGCTGCTATTTAACAAAAGAGGGGGTGAAGCACCCACCGGAAGAGTATCTATCCCACACGCTGAATATTGAATATTTCTCTAAATACCCAAGTGACAATTTGCAAAGAGAAATACAATACAGCGCTCAAAGACCTAAGTCCATGGGAAAGTGGGGTAGACACAAAATATGTCCATAAACAGTAGTCCTTGTCTTTAGGAGTAGATCTTCTTAAAAATGCAGATGAGGTATGCACTGTAGGAAAAAACACAAAGAGGACCAAAAATTGCGCAGTATTTACAGCATCTCTCTCTCGACGAATTCTGGAGAAACCGATTGGAGGGTCTATGGGCACTTAATATAAAGTCCCTGCCTGCTTTATTCCCAGGAGCCGGTTGTGGGCTCCCAAGAATGTGAGTGAAATATTAATATAAGTTGTTCTCATTTTGGGTGCTATCATACTGCGCAATTTTTGGTCCTCTTTGTGTTTTTTCCTACAGTGCATACTTCATCTGCATTTTTCAGACGATCTACTCCTAAAGACAAGGACTACTGTTTATGGACATATTTTGTGTCTACCCCACTTTCCCATGGACTTAGGTCTTTGAGCGCTGTATTGTATTTCTCATTGCAAATTGGCTGCTATTTGCCTACATTCTGTGGAAATGTAACCACCAGCAATTAACCCTTTCACTTCTGATCTTGAGTTAACTCGATTTTGCAATGAAATAGATTGAAAAACAATTAGCATATCAAAAATCATCTGCATATCTTTTAAACGAAGATCAGTGGCTCCATGCGGAGACACAAAATCCAATGTGTTATATCTCTCCTTTCCCTCTGTGTTACTGTAAAAAAGCTGCAAATAGCGGACTACACCTTCTCTCTAAGAAAAGTCTTAACCTTTACTGCAGCATTCCAGCAGCCAGGGATTTGTCAGAATACAGGGAGAGCTGTGCGATCAGTCGCTGCTGTACAGGGATAAGATTCAGGGGGTTCTAAATAATAAGTGTAAATCCCTGTACAGTACAGATACAAGGTGTTGCTGTAATTGCCATACACAGGCATTATGCAGCACATACAGATACAAGGTGTTGTTGTAATTGCCATACACAGGCATTATGCGGCACATACAGATACCAGGTGTCGCTGTAATTGCCATACACAAGCATTATGCGGCACATACAGATACAAGCTGTCGCTGTAATTGCCATACACAGGCAATATGCGGCAGATACAGATACCAGGTGTCGCTGTAATTGCCATACACAAGCATTATGCGGCACATACAGATACAAGCTGTCGCTGTAATTGCCATACACAGGCAATATGCGGCACATACAGATACAAGGTGTCGCTGTAATTGCCATACACAGGCATTATGCAGCACATACAGATACAAGGTGTTGTTGTAATTGCCATACACAGACATTATGCGGCACATTCAGATACAAGGTGTTGCTGTAATTGCCATACACAGGCATTATGCAGCACATACAGATACAAGGTGTTGCTGTAATTGCCATACACAGGCATTATGCGGCACATACAGATATTGCATTGCTAATAAACGCATTCTGATCAATACAAATCCCCATAAGCAGGAGATCTCACCATTTTATTATCTGTTTGCAGCACATTTACTGCATCTGCCTGTATGCTGATAATGCAGACCCTGTTTAAGGCTAGGGACAGACTGAGGCAGTGCGAACGCGCGTTCTGGCGCACATAATCACGGCCGCACTAGCAGCAGATGACGGGCAATGACAGCCAATATACGAAGTACGGTCGCACAAAAGTCCGGCCGCGCAACGCAAGTGGAAAATGAACGCATTTTTTCGAGAACGTTAAACCGCTGGTACTGACGTACAGAGTGCGCTGCGGCCGCATAGCAGCGTGTGTGCGTGATTAGGAGATGTCAGACGCTGCTAGTGTGCGGCCAACATAACGTTCAAACAGCCGGATTTCCCTAGACTTCTTTTCACCTCATCGTCATGAAATACGTCCAGAATTGCGCATTGTCTGACCACTTAAGCGTATTCCGTGAAAAAATGCGTGCGCACGCATCGACGTACATTTTGACGGTGGCCGCAGAAAATGCGCTCATCTGTCCCTAGCCTAAGCAGGAGATAGAAACATAGAAAAATGTCGGCAGATAAGAACCTTTCGGCCCATCTAGTCGCCCAATTACATGGATACTTTACCTGGATTTATCTTTTGTTTAGGATAGCCTTATGCCTATCCCATGCTTGCTTAAATTCAATCACTGTTTTGGCCTCTACCACTTCAACTGGAAGACTGTTCCATGTATCCACCACCCTCTCAGTAAAATAATGCTTCCTGATGTTACTTTTAAACCTTTGCCCCTCTAATCTAAGACTATCAGGGTTATCCAAAGAGATCCGAATTGCTTGAGAAAGGTAACCGAACGCTGAAAATCAGCGTTCGGTTGCCTTTCCTGGCCATTCGGCTATCCAGAGAGCAGGCAATTCGCCAAATCCTGGCGAATTCCCTGAACATACGGTGCCTGTTCGGTGCCTGTTCGAGGGCAGTGAAATCCCCATGAAAAAGCAATGCTTCGGCTATTCAGAGAACACAAACCAGCAGTGAAAGGTTCCCCTAATGTCCTGCCATTCGGTGGTTTAATTTGGCAAATTTATTCAGGAGAATCCCATAGGCTTCAATGTTAAAAATATTCCCGTTTTAATTCAATATCTAATAAACCGTTCATTATAAAATTATGCAGCAAAAAGTCTCTCTATTTATAGATTTTTTAGGATACTTTAAGCATTTTTCTGAATTTTTTAAAAAAAAATTAAAAGTCCGATTTTTTTTTTTTTTTTTTTTCCAGTTTACTTATTTTTTTTGTAACAGCCCTCTTTATTATCATTCCCTGGACCTCCTGTGAAAATTTCAGACATTTTCGCTCAGTAGTTTCTTTGCAAACAGCGTTTCATTTTCCCAG
Source organism: Leptobrachium leishanense (assembly GCA_009667805.1). Classification (NCBI taxonomy): domain Eukaryota; kingdom Metazoa; phylum Chordata; class Amphibia; order Anura; family Megophryidae; genus Leptobrachium; species Leptobrachium leishanense. The sequence continues at coordinate 10,508 of RXON01002252.1, forward strand.
ATTCACACAAATGGTTTTTCTAATTTATTCACTGCCTCCTCTACGTCACAGCTGCTTCGGCTCTGTGTGATTTGGCTCCTGTTCGGCTTCTTCTTCGAAGGTTAATCCAGATGTTTTTGCTTGTTTTCAGCGTGCATTCGGTTAGTTTTCGTCAGGTTTGCGGCAGCTTTTCCCTGCAATTCGGGGACCCTGTGGTGCTTGCTGAATACACCGCAGGGTCACCGAAATGCAATCGGCAAAAGGAACCGAATTGAAGAGAACGAAAAGTCACCGAACGTGCGGTGACTTTTCGAATCTCTTTGGATAACCCTGTATGTCCTTTTGTTTTGCTACTTACAGGGTTATCCAAAGAGATTCGAAAAGTCACCGCACGTTCGGTGACTTTTCCTTCTCTTCAATTCGGTTCCTTTTGCCGATTGCATTTCGGTGACCCTGCGGTGTATTCAGCAAACACCACAGGGTCCCCGAATTGCAGGGAAAAGCTGCCGCAAACCTGACGAAAACTAACCGAATGCACGCTGAAAACAAGCAAAAACATCTGGATTAACCTTCGAAAAAGACGAACAGGAGCCGAACAGGAGCCGAACATGAGCCGAATCACACAGAGCCGAAGCAGCTGTGATGTAGAGGAGGCAGTGAATAAATTAGAAAAACCATTTGTATGAATCTGGGAAAATGAAACGCTGTTTGCAAAGAAACTACTGAGCGAAAATGTCTGAAATTTTCACAGGAGATCCAGGGAATGAGAATAAAGAGGGCTGTTACAAAAAAAATAAGTAAACTGAAAAAAAAATAAAATAAAAAAAAAAAGAAAATCGGACTTTTAATAAAAAAAAAAAATCAGAAAAATGCTTAAAGTATCCTAAAAAATCTATAAATAAAGAGACTTTTTGCTGCAGAATTTTATAATGAACGGTTTATTAGATATTGAATTAAAACGGGAATATTTTTAACATTGAAGCCTATGGGATTCTCCTGAATAAATTTGTCGAATGAAACCACCGAATGGCAGGGCATTAGGGGAACCTTTCACTGCTGGTTTGTGTTCTCTGAATAGCCGAAGCAGTGCTTCTCTATGGGGATTTCACTGCCCTCGAACAGGCACCGTATGTGCAGGCAATTCGCCAGTATTTGGCGAATTGCCTGCTCTCTGGATAGCCGAATGGCCAGGAAAGGTAACCGAACACTGATTTTCAGCCTTCGGTTACCTTTCTCCAGCAATTCGGATCTCTTTGGATAACCCTGTTAGTTTCCTTTTAAATATACTCCCTTCCTCAACCTTGTGGATTCCCTTTACGTATTTAAATGTTTCTATCCTATCTCCTCTGTCTCGTCTTTTTTCCAAGCTGTACATGTTAAGATCATTAAGCCTTTCCTGGTAACTTTTCTCCTTCAAGCCGTACACCATTTTAGTAGCCCTTCTCTGAACTCTCTCTAAGATGTCTATATCCTTCTGGAGATACGGTCTCCAGTACTGCACACAGTACTCCAAACCCGCCGAAAACTAACCGCAAAACCCAGTGAATGCACGCCGAAAACCCGCAAAAACCCTAGCAGGAGCCGATCACCATTTATCTGTCTGCAGCACATTTACTAACACATAAGCCATTTCTGCCTGTATGCTGATAATGTAGACCCCGTGTGACATTGTGCCAGATAAGAGACGCCATCTAGAGTTTGGAACCTTTCACCCCAGTGATATTTCTGTAACGGATAAACCAATACATGAAAATTAAATATGAGCAAATTTACATCATTCCAATATTTGATCTCAGAACAACGATCTTTATGCAAAACTTCTATTTTACCCTTTATTTTAATTCTTAACTTTGCACCCCTAGGTTTAACATGGAAAAAAAAATTCACCAAAAAACACTTGCAGGGTAATTCAAAGAGAATCAAAAAATCACCGCACGTTCGGTGACTTTTTGTTCTCTTTAATTCGGTTCCTTTTGCCGATCCCATTTCGGTGACACTGCGGTGTATTCAGCAAACACCACAGGGTCCCCGAATTGCAGGGAAAGGTCGCCGCAAACCTGCCGAAAACTAACCGCAAAACCCGGTGAATGCACGCAGAAAACCCGCAAAAACATCTGGATTAACCTGCCGAAAACCACGGAAAAACTTGAGCAGGAACCGATCACACGCAGTGAAGTGTCCAGAAAAATGCTTATAATTTCCTAAAAAATCTATAAATAAAGAGACTCTTTGCTGCAGAATTTTATAATGAACGGTTTATTAGATATTGAATTAAAACGGTATTCTCTGACTCAGATCGTTGTATAGCGATTTATCCCTTGCAGAGACCTCTATGCCTGGCCTGTATAAGTAGATGCAATCACCGAGGACAATCCTTGTCAGATAGCTGAACTCACCAAAACACTGTTTCTTTCCACGACTTGCTTTATTCCGTACATCAGGTTACAGCAGCATCACAGGATACAGCAGATGATGGAATTATAGGTTTTTTGCGGTCAAAAGATGATTCTGTCCTAACTTGAGGATGAACATACATGTGCTGCTGGATAACTACACCATGCTGCAGCTCTTACAAGAAGGAAGGGTGGAACTAAACACACACAGGAAGTGCATCATCATAAAGCGAGGGAAAAAAGAAGGAAAGCATGTACAATACAGAAAGACCACTAGGTGGCAGCATAAGGCAGCGTAAGACTATCTATACAATATAAATCCCCATCTAAATGGATAACTGTAACAACACACCCCGTCTGGCATTGAAAATGTCACTATATATACATCATAACGGTAGTTATGCAAGCGCAAATAACGACAGTGTAATTTGCTAGATGTCTTGAAAACCTAAGTAAGTTCAGTCTCCAAGCGGTAAGAGCAAAACAAGTTCCGTGATAGGTCTGATAAAAGTCTTTACAGTTCCTTGTCTTGCGACCTTCACCTCCACCTTACGTACCTTACCATCATCGCTAGAGATGCTCTTTTTAATAAGTCCCATAGGCCACTCTATCCTTTCGGCTTGCTGGTCCTTGAGGAGAACGAGATCTCCAACTTGAACGTTCGGGTTCAGGCGTTGCCATTTCCTGCGTCCTTGCAGAGTGGAAAGATACTCCATCTTCCAACGATTCCAGAAGCAGTTGGCAAGGTGTTGTACTCGCTTCCACTGGTCGTAGCACATTTTTCCTGCTTTAAAGTTTCCAGGTGGAACAGGAACAGTCCCAAGTTTCTGGGTAAGAAGAGTAGCTGGAGTAAGGATGGTTGGGTTCTCTGGATCTGTAGACACTGGAACAAGTGGTCTAGAATTGATTATGGCAGATGCTTCTCGCGATGGTGCGTACAAGCCTTGTCCACTGGAGAAACGTTCAAAGCGTTGACAGCCCAAGACGAGTCTTTGTGCAGTTCTGGTGAGAAGAGTCTTAACCTCAGGACGAATATCTGGATCTTCGTCAGGATTTTGAAGACCAAAGACGTCAGCTGTTGTTTCTTCTGGATGAGCCAGCAGGAAATCAGGACCTTAAGGTAGGCGACAGCTGCTATGGCTTCTGTAGATGCATCTGAGAAGATGTGAAGTTCCTTTCTCTGACTTGTGGCAAGAGAAGCTGGAGTGTAGCAGCGTGGTATGTGAATTCCATCTAAGGCATGTAGAGATTGCTTCCAGGAATTCCACTTTGAAAGCTTGTCTACTGGTAGTGGAGCATCCCAATCTGTAATAGTCTCTGAGAGCTGTCTAAGTAAGGATTTACCCTGTATGGTAATGGGAGCCACGAATCCCACTGGATCGTATAAACTGTTCACCACCGACAGAACACCACGTTTGGTAAATGGCTTGTCTGCAGAGCCGACTTGGAAGCCGAAGGTGTCCTTTAATAAGTCCCACCGCAGGCCTAGGCTTCTCTGTACGGGTGGCATGTCCATTCCCAGATTTAAGTCCTTAAACCCTGTGGCATAGTCACCAGGTTGAAAGGCCTTCATGACAGCAACACTATTTGAAGCAATCTTGTGTAGTCTGAGGTTAGCTTCAGAAAGCATACCTTGTGTCCTTTGGAGCAGGTCTATAGCTTCTTCATTTGTGGGTAAGGATTTAAGTCCGTCGTCCACGTAGAAGTCTCTCTCAACGAAGTGTCGAGCATCTTCTCCATACTCCTTTTCTCCGTCAAGAGCAGTCCTTCGTAGACCATATGTTGCAACAGCAGGTGAGGGACTATTTCCGAAGACGTGTACCCTCATGCGGTATTCAATCATCTCATTGTCCATGTTGTTGTCACGGTGCCACAGAAACCTCAGGAAGTTCCTATGGTCTTTTTGTACAATAAAACAATGAAACATTTGTTCAATATCAGCAGTTATGGCGACTGGCTCCCTTCTGAACCTCATGAGTACACCTACGAGGTTGTTGGTCAGGTTAGGACCAGTGAGAAGAACATCGTTCAGGGATATGCCTTGATGCTTGGCACTGGAGTCAAATACTACCCTGATTTGTTTTGGCTTACGTGGATGATATACTCCGAAGAAAGGCAGGTACCAGCACTCCTCATGTTCTTGAAGAGGTGGAACTGGTTCAGCGTGATTATTGTCAAAGATCCTTTTCATAAAGGCGATGAAATGGTCCTTCATTTCAGGTCTGTTCTTTAGTGTTCGGTTGTAGTGACTTGACTCTGGATAAAGCTTGTTCACGATTGTTTGGGAGTTTGACCCTTGCAGCACGAAGAGGTAATGGTGCTACCCAGCTGTTAGACTCATCCTTGAAGAATTCTTTGTCCATTACTTTGATAAATTCTCTGTCTTCAACTGATAAAGCTGTTTTGTTGTCATCGCTTGTAGTACAAAACACTGTGGTACCTAGGTTGTCATCGCAGAGGATAGGAGTGACGTCGGACACGCAGATAATGTCAAGAGGCTTCTCCTTTACGTCATAATGGTGAGGACACGGTTTGAAGTGGGATACACGTCCGTTTCCTAACACGTGAGTTTTGAATGAGTGGATCTCAGATGACGTGTGCATTTTATCCAAGCATACATTGCCCACTATTACCCAGCCCAGGTCAAGTCTTTGTGCATAAGGGGCATCGTCTGGTCCGTCGCACTGTTCGCGTACTTTATGTACTCTGAGAATGTCTCTTCCTAGCAGGACCAAGATTTCAGCATTCATGTCCATTACTGGAATCTCATCTACAAGATGCCTTAAGTGCGGATGATGATACGCAGCCTCTGGAGTAGGAATCTCTTCCCTTTCGTCTGGTATCTGGTCACATTCAACTAATGTTGGTAGGAGTATTCCCTCTCTCCCCTTGACGTGAGAGACCATAAACCCGTTGGCCCTTCTGCCGAAAGTCTCTACGCGACCAGAACAGGTTCTGAGAGTATACGGTGTTGCGTGTCCCTTTATGCCGAAGATCTCAAAGAATTTAGGCTTAACAAGCGATCTGTTGCTCTGTTCATCTAATATGGCATACATCTTCGTGGCTTTCTCAGGTTGACCCTCTGGGTATATCTTGACTAGGCATACCTTGGCACAGCATTTGTAATTTAAGCCTTCTCCACAGACTTCCGTGCATGAAGAAGAAATATTCCCTATAGTCGGAGCATTACCTTGTTGCTCCCCGCCATGATTTGAGACAGGTGCAGAGGTAGGTAGCTGCTGTGGGTTGTCTGGAAGTGGAGTGGGGTGCATAGCTGTAACATGTCTGTCGCTGCTGCATTCTGTGCACTTGATGACAACTTTACAGTCTTTAGCAAAATGTCCGTAAGAGGCACAGCACCTGTAGCATACCCCAAGTTTTTGAAGAATCTCCCTGCGCTCTTGTAAAGTCTTTGCCCTAAGGCCACGACATTTCTTTAAAGGGTGAGGCTTCTTGTGAATAGGGCACTGACGATTAGGGTCTTTATCGCTATCACCCGAATCCCTCTGGTTTGCACGAGAGGACACGGGTGGTGAGATGTCTGTCCTTTTAACAGATATTGTTCTATTAAAGTCTCTACGTGTAGCCGCTGTGTTATCATACCTTGATGAGGATGCTGGTGTGATGATGATGAAGCTGGCAAGTTGGTTTCGCTGAAGCTGAAGCTGGGATCGTTTCTTGTCCAGGCTTGTTCGCTGATGAACCTGCAAAAATATGAGAATGGAGGGAAGGATACGTTATAGTCTCTTTTGTATCTTGAGCCGTGTTGCGCCCATTTCTCTTGCAGGCCGTATGGCAGTTTAGACGCCACTGGATTGACACCATGAGCAGTGTCCAGGAAGCTTAGTCCAGGTAGACGTGGGTCTGTCTTTGCCAACTGTAGCTCCATGAGGAGATCACTCAGTTCCTGGAGCTTTCGATAGTCCTTGTTACCTATTTTTGGGAAGTTTTGCAGTCTCTTGAACAGAGCGCCTTCTATGGCTTCAGCGCTGCCATAAGCTTGCTCAAGTCTTGCCCACGCAGCAACGAGACCTGCATCCGGGTGCTCAACATGTACTGTTCTCAATCTTTTAACACGATCTGTGGATTCTGGCCCCAGCCACTTTATGAGCAAATCAAGTTCCTCCTTGGTAGTAAGGTTCAGATCAGCAATAGCAGCCTTGAAGGTTGCTCTCCAGGCCCTGTAGCTCTCTGGACAGTCGTCGAACCTTGAGAGGCTTGTGTTAATGAGCTCTCGGCGTATCATATATCTGGCGAAGTCAGTCAAGTCTGATCTCTCACTCTTTGGTGCCAAAGTAACTTGAGGAACCGCTTGGGTGTTAAAGTTCTCTGGTGATGAAGGGTGAGGTTTACCAGGATAAAATGACGTTGCAAGAACGTTTAACTTTGGTGTAGTCTCTAAGGCTTCTGCTGGCTGCGGCTTGAGCTGCGGCTTGTCACTGGGATTCACCTTGCTGGCAGACTGAGTTGATGTGATTTGCTGCGTAGATGTTCTTGTGTTGTGGACTGGAGGAGGTTCAGGCATTTGGAGCTGAGAGGTCTCTGCGTTGAGAGTCAGAACAGTGTTGGGAGGAGGTACAGGAGATGACTGTGTATTGTTGCAAATGTTATGCTGTAAAACGTATTTGCTAGTGCGTTCGACTGGGTCTTCCAGTTCTGCTGGGATAGGGCAGTCTGCATTAGTACTTTGTCCCATTGCTTCTTCGAGGACCTTCAGCCTCGCTACGGCAGCTGCTTCCTCCTTTTCCATTTGCAGAATCTTGATTTGGGATTCCGTCTCTGCTTGGCGGGCTTTGCTGTGAGCTTCTAACTCTGCTTGGCGGGCTTTGCTGTGAGCTTCTAACTCTGCTTGTTTTTTAGCAAAGGAGCCTTGCACTTTCTTTGACTCCGCATCAGCGCGGGCCTCTATTAGCTTGTCGCTTAACGTTGAATGTCTGGAGCGAGAGGATCTGGAAGAATGTGCAGTGTGCTTGGTTGATGTGGATCTGTGCGATCTGGTCTCTTGCAGTTGAGCAATGCGGAATTCTGCCCTTTCTTTGGCAACTTGCACTAGGAGGTCTCTCTGTTGGTTTAGTGCATCAGTCTTGGTCAGTTCTGCTGAAAAGTCTTCCATATTAGAGTCCTGCAAGAAGTCTGTGTATTTTTCTGACAGCAGCCTCTGGTAACGTTTATATGCAGCAGACAGACGATCTATAGAGTCTCTTAATTCAGCTGGGTTATCGTTAAATTGTGGTAAAACTGACATGCATTGTGACGTTCTGTCCCACAGGTCTGACAGATTGCTGGAGAGCTCATCTCTAGTGTATTCATAGTTTTCTCTGAGTTTCTGTGTCGGTTTTATTGTGCGTTTGGGTTTTACACTCTGTTCGACAAACTCTGCAGAATCTGCTCCTTGTGCGTCTGCAGGTTCAGGGACATGATGAATCTGCGTCGGTTCAGCCATAATAGAGTGCACAGAACCTTGTCTGGACATTTTATACGTTTTTGCAAAAATAGTACTGTCTCTTTAAAAAGATGAACGGCAGCTTAGACAGGCAGGTAACACAGTTAAATGCAGAGAAACCGTTTTTAATATTCAGTGAGATGCAGTATAAGTGAGATGCAGTAAGCTTGTGCGACCATGTGCTTCCCCAAGATGGCTGATGGCACTGAGCTTGATTGCAGATTAAACACACACACATGTGCTTCCATAAAATGGCCGATGGCACGGAGCTTGATTGCAGATTAAGCACACACATATATAATAGCAGGCTGTAGGATTCTACTCATCTTTTGACTGTAGGATTCTACTCATCTTTTCTTTAGGATTCTACTCATCTTTTGACTATTCTGACTCAGATCGTTGTATAGCGATTTATCCCTTGCAGAGACCTCTATGCCTGGCCTGTATAAGTAGATGCAATCACCGAGGACAATCCTTGTCAGATAGCTGAACTCACCAAAACACTGTTTCTTTCCACGACTTGCTTTATTCCGTACATCAGGTTACAGCAGATCACAGGATACAGCAGATGATGGAATTATAGGTTTTTTGCGGTCAAAAGAGGATTCTGTCCTAACTTGAGAGGATGAACATACATGTGCTGCTGGATAACTACACCATGCTGCAGCTCTTACAAGAAGGAAGGGTGGAACTAAACACACACAGGAAGTGCATCATCATAAAGCGAGGGAAAAAAGAAGGAAAGCATGTACAATACAGAAAGACCACTAGGTGGCAGCATAAGGCAGCGTAAGACTATCTATACAATATAAATCCCCATCTAAATGGATAACTGTAACAACACAACGGGAATATTTTTAACACTGAAGCCTATGGGATTCTCCTGAATAAACTTGCCGAATTAAACCACCGAATGGCAGGGCATTAGGGGAACCTTTCACTGCTGGTTTGTGTTCTCTGAATAGCCGAAGCATTGCTTTTTTATGGGGATTTCACTGCCCTCGAACAAGCACCGAACAGGCACCGTATGTGCAGGCAATTCGCCAGGATTTGGCGTATTGCCTGCTCTCTGGATAGCCGAATGGCCAGGAAAGGGAACCGAACGCTGAATTTCAGCGTTCGGTTACCTTTCTCCAGCCGTTCGGATCTCTTTGGATAACCCTGATGGTAGTAATGGAGTCATTTCAAGGAGAAAATGGATTTTTTTTTACGTGTTTTTGTTTCAATGCAGGACGTTTTTCAGAAGTAAAAAGAAAGAGTAAAAAAAAAAAGTGAATTAAGAGGAAAAAAGCGCCTTTATAGTGCAATACATGAAAGTAAGTGATAGCCTCTGCACCTCGACTTGGACCAATGTGAAATCTTTTCCTTCATTGACAAACCAGTGAAAAAACTGATGTGAAATCTCTGTTAATCACTTGCGCTTTTTTCATTATTCGTCTGGAAGGAGATATTAAAACTAAAGTTTGATTTCACCAAAATCATACGGCACAATCAGGGCTGCCATCGGAAATCTTGGGGCCCCTTACTGGACGCGCCCCACCCCTCCCCATGTCCACCTATTTTATTATATTAGTAAAAAATAAAGTATCCCCCCCCCCCTCTGCTGCTTCGCTTTTTATGCAGGGAGGGGACTATATTCCCGGTCATCCAATAAATGCTTAGGAAACATTCTCCATCGCTTACTGTCCAAAATTCTTTTGGCTGCCAGGTAGGCTGTCACCAAAAAATGGCGTGCCACCACCTTGCCATCTCAAAGGTGCCTATTCCAAATCAAATCCAGTTACTCAACGAACCAGCCGCCAAAATCCACCGCGCCGTGCCTTCATACCGCAAGATTTGGGACACTTTGGACTCGTTCAGAGGGTGAATTAATGTTCTCGTGGAACTCCGGTCTTGACTTACGTTACCGATATTCACTGGCGATGTTGTCCCTTTTTGTGATACCTGGTGGATGTAGTTCGTAATATCCTGAATGCCGCACCGTGTGTTTATTTATTCTTCTCTTTCTTTCTCTCTTCTCCTTCTTTCTCATTTAACTTTGCCTCCCCCTTTCCTACCATCCCCTCCCCCTTCCTACATCCCCTCCCCCTTCCTACCATCCCCTCCCCCTTCCTACATCCCCTCCCCCTTCCTACCATCCCCTCCCCTTCCTACATCCCCTCCCCCTTCCTACCATCCCCTCCCCCTTCCTACATCCCCTCCCCCTTCCTACATCCCCTCCCCCTTCCTACATCCCCTCCCCATTTCCTACATACCCTCCCCCTTCCTAGATCCCCTCCCCCTTCCTACATCCCCACCCCATTTCCTACATACCCTCCCCTTCCTAGATCCCCTCCCCCTTCCTACCATCCCCTCCCCCTTTAATACCATCCCATTTCCTACATCCCCTCCCCCTTTCCTACATCCCCTCCCTCTTCCTACATCTCCCCCCTTCCTACATCCCCTCCCTCTTCCTACATCTCCTCCCCTTCCTACATCCCCTCCCCCTTCCTACATCCCCTCCCCCTTCCTCCTACCATCCCCCCCCCCTTCCTACCATCCCCTCCTCATTTCCTACATCCCCTCCCCCTTTCCTACATCCCCTCCCTTCCTACATCCCCCCCCCAAGACTGTGAAAGAAAATTGTCAGGGTGTAACAGATGAGGGTTACAGGGAAGCAAACCCTGTTTAAAAAACGTTCTTTACTGTGTGGTTTTGCTGCTTCCCTTTGACCATACCCCATGGGTTGCTCCGTGTTTACCCTATTTTCCCTGTTGGGACATTCCCGGATTTGTCCCGTTGACCCCAGGAACCCCTAATTCCAGGCCTCTTCACCGCAGCTCCTTGGGCTTCCTAGCCATTGCTACCACCCAGGCGCTCTGACATCTGTTGACTTCCACACGGTGGCGATTGGCCCCCTGCCTTGGGATCGGGGCACTTTTCGGCTCATATGTGCCCTGGACTCTTGGCTTCACAGGAATACTTGAACTGTCCCCCTGTGCCCCCGGGAAGTCCCTCAAAATCCCTGTTCACTGTACCCTATATGCTCTGTACTGTACATGCTGTGTCGGGTGGTGCCTTGCGGTCCAGCGCACCCTATTGTTTTCACTGATCTCTTTATCGTTATCAAGATTTCTGTTCTGTATAAAATTAGCTGCATTGCTGTAACAAAATACAACCGCTTTTCATTGACTCCATACTAGCCTTGTCTAATTATGTGAGTCCGACTCCGCTATAATCACACGTTCCGCCGCTACATGAGTGCGGGGAGGTGCTGACAGATTGCACCCTCGTTCCGTCACACAAGGAACATGCGTTCAGATTTTATGGCATTTACTGCTTGTGATGTCCTTACACAGCCCTGATTTATCCAAATAAAGTCTTTTTTAAAAAAAAAAAAAAAAAAACAATAAAACATTCCCCATAGCCCAGTGGTCAAGTGCAGGAGCAAACAGCCCACACGTCTGTCTGGGCAAGACCGTACGAATTCTTCACTTCTGGTGGTACTTGGTGATGGGTCTGAGTTCTCTGCCCAGCCTCAGATGCTGTGGGCCACTGGGTAATTTCCTGGTGGGCCGGTGTCCTTTGCGGCATGGAGGGATCCTTACACTTCGACCAACTACCATTGACAAACTGCCACTGAGTTTGTCAGAGGCCTGGACCCCTGGAACAGCAGGGCGCCTGAACAAATCATGGGCTGTCACCTGCGTGAAGATGGCCCTGTGCACAATATGTCCTAACATACAGTACACCGCCCAGCCAAAATTAAATTCAGTCTGTACCTCTACCTGCTGCAGACCATACTAATCACTCCCTCAGTGGAGGAGCCAGAGATGCCGCGGCCCACCGGGAGATTTGTTGGTGGGTCAATTAGAGGCGTACGTGTACCATGGTTTAATGGGCAGATATTGCTGTTTTTTTGGTTTGGTTTTTCTAAAAATTTAAGGATTTTGTCAACTCCGTGTCTTGCAAGTCCATTGATTCCGTAGTCAAGCAGCCTGCGCTCGCTTTGTGCATCTGTCACCTTTTGGTAATTCTCAAAATATTTCACCAGCAAAAAGATTCAGACTCATTAAAAGGCGCAGATTTGTCTTAGCAGTAAAATATTTCTTTTAATAAAGTTTTGCGCATTATTTTTAGTCATAATGTGATCATACAATTAATGGGATACAGCATATATAAACATGATTATTATATGCCCACAAATAAATTAGTGAGGCTCACTTCATTGCTGTATTCACTTCATTACGATGGTCTGTGACCGAACCCAGAAAACCTCTAGGAGGTACGAGTGTGCATGGAATGGAAACAAACCTGAAATCGAGCAAGTAATTGATATTCCAAAATTAACTGTCCGGAGCGAACTCACCAGGTTGGTGCCCTCAACTCACCAGTCCTACATGGCATCCTCAACTCGCCAGTCCTACATGGCGTCCTCAACTCACCAGTCCTACATGGCGTCCTCAACTCGCCAGTCCTACATGGCGTCCTCAACTCGCCAGTCCTACATGGCGTCCTCAACTCACCAGTCCTACATGGCGTCAACTCGCCAGTCCCACATGGTGTCCTCAACTCGCCAGTCCAACATGGTGTCCTCAGCTCGCCAGTCCGACGTGGTGTCCAACCTGGTGTCCGATACCCGGAGTGGCACCCGGGTCCTCTGGCATCCTGAGGCACATTGCTAGCCGTGGCTGACAGCAGCTGAGTAGGTCCCTGGTTCTGCCAGCATCTGACTTCAGCGGTGGGCGTACCAGGCCTTGGTGGGTGGCAACCCAACGTCAGCAATATGGGGGGAGGAGTGCTGGAGACTTGGGCACTACCAGACTGCAGGGGGGTGAAAGGGGGCACAGAGGGGGTGTGGCCGCACCTAGCACCCTATATAAATCTCCTGAACTACCAGGTGAAGGCTTAGACGTTCTTTGCTTCCCTGGTGCACACTGCTCTGCGCACCCTCTGTGTCAAATCCAGTATATGAGCCTTGGCCTGAACTTTGGATATTCCCACCCGCTGCCTGTCCCCACCCATGGAACATATTACGGACTTGCCTATTGGATCAACCCTTTCCTCGGACTTCCTGCCAACCCGGTCACCGGTACCGCATCTGGGGTGCCTCTTCCAATCCCTTGACCCGGAGAAGAACAAATCTTGTGATAAAAAGGGGGTTCACTCAGTGTCACCGTCAGCTCAAGGTGACAATTGCTTATACAGAGAAAACTGGAAAAAGCCACTGGATTAAAAGTCATTGAAGGGCCAGCACCTCAGAAAGTGCAAAATAGTATACTAGAAAAATAAGGTAAAAATCACACGTTCTGGGAGCTTAGAATTAAACTGCACAGGATCTGTTCAATATAATTAATATAAAAGACAAAAGAGAAATATATTTTATAGTTAACATTTTTCTTCACAGTCTACTGAGATTCATTAACATTCTACACCATCAGTGAGTGTCTGTGTCAGTGTCTATCTCCTCCATCAGCGAGTGTCTGTGTCAGTGTCTAACTCCTCCATCAGCGAGTGTCTGTGTCAGTGTCTAACTCCTCCATCAGCGAGTGTCTGTGTCAGTGTCTAACTCCTCCATCAGCGAGTGTCTGTGTCAGTGTCTAACTCCTCCATCAGCGAGTGTCTGTGTCAGTGTCTATCTCCTCCATCAGTGAGTGTCTGTGTCAATGTCTAACTCCTCCATCAGTGAGTGTCTGTGTCAGTGTCTATCTACTCCATCAGTGAGTGTCTCTGTGTTGATGTCTATCTACTCTATTAGTGTCTGAGTCAATGTCTATCTACTCCATCAGTTTCTCTGGGTCAGTGACTATCTAGTCCACCAGTGTGTGTCCCTGTGTCAGTGGCCCTGTGTGTGGCTCTGTTTTTCTGTCTCTGTATATGTTTGTGTCTCTACGTCTATGTCTATTTTTCTGTCACCCTGTCTGTCTCTGCGTCTGTCCCGTGCCGATTTGATTGACGCGATGCTGCACCGGGTCATGATTTTAACAGAGAAATAAGGTCCCTCTTTGATAATTTCATCTGTTCGGAGGTATGCTGGTGCTGGCAGTGGTCCAAATATTTTTTTCAACTTTTCTTCCTCTTCAATCTTTCAACCCTTGAGTGCCCCTTTAAGTTTATCAGGAGTGGAAACCTGACGGAAACCTTCAAAAAAACCAATGTTTTTCTCTTAGTGAGCTGGTAGGTAAGCTAGTCCATATGGTCTATGGAGTCTCCTCTGCAATGGCTGAAACCTAATGAGATCCAAGCAGGGAAACAATGTAAGACAAGCCTGCGATAACCCATTCTAGGGGCTCGAATATATCAATTCTTGTCTCCTTTACAAAGTATGCAATGTATAGCAAGCTGCCACACGAGTCGACTTGGAAAACCAGTGGAGCCAACGTGCTTTGCTTAGCTCTTTCAGATCTAGGAAACATGTTACAATTTGAATAAAAATCTGGTTTGTAACACTGAGGTGTTGCTTGTAATATGAGACCTGTAATAGACATAATTTAAAAAAGAATTAAAATCTTTAGCATACATAGTGTAAACCAATTAAATTATTTTGCAGATTTTTTTTTAGTTGTTCTACAAGAGTAAAAAATATATAAAACAAAAGGAAAAGTTTTTCCCATTTTTTTTCTTGCTTTAGGTGTATCACAAAACGAGATAAATGTTTATAAAAACAAAAATATGTACGTATAACATGTGTGGGTTTGTAAGGTTAAAAAAAAAAAAGGAAAAAATTACAGCTGAAGAAACCATAGTGAAAACTCCATGGTTTATTTTGGCTCAGAAGTTAGAAATTTAATTTCACCCTCGAGATTAAGGGCTCTATTACATTCTTCGCGCAAAAAAATAACGCGTGCGCAAAAACGCATTAACGCGAGGGGAAAACCATTTGCGCAGAACTTCGTATTACAATGTTTGCAAAACGAATGCGCGTTTTCGTCTACCGCGGGTGAACCTGCGCAAATGCTACGCGAGCTCACGATACTTTGCGCGTCCTATACTTAACATTGTGAGCGCAAAGGCGTTCGTGCGCTGGTACGCGGATGGTATTACAATCGATGAGCAAATTCATACGAACGACGTTTGGGCGCATAAGTTTAACGTTTCTGAAAAGCTGGTGTTAATGTCAAATCCGAACGTCCTGGTCAAAACGAAATACACCAGCACAAAAAAAAAAATACAGCTCAGTATAGTTACACTTTCTACACATACCCAAACAATAAAATTGTGAATTCGTGCGTGTTTTTATTATTGCTGCAGCATGTATA
The DNA here is from genome assembly GCA_009667805.1 of Leptobrachium leishanense. Taxonomy (NCBI): domain Eukaryota; kingdom Metazoa; phylum Chordata; class Amphibia; order Anura; family Megophryidae; genus Leptobrachium; species Leptobrachium leishanense. The sequence continues at coordinate 25,561 of RXON01002252.1, forward strand.
CTCAGATTGAGTTTGACAGGCGCAAAAACTGAACGGGAGACAATTAAGGTCAATTAAGGTAAATTGACATCAATTAAGGTGCTTAAGTCTGATTGGCTGAATCAAGCGAAAAAAACAGTCCGCACACTGATTTACGTGCGCTACGTTACTGTGCTCGTATTTCTCTTCGTTTTGCGCATATTTCTCTTCGTTCTGCATGTCGGGTTTACGAACGTTATTTTTTGACGGATGAAAAAATGCGTTCGGATCGTAATACCACCGCTAATTTTCGCGCGATAACGCATTTTGCTGTGCGCAAAAAAAAATGCGCTGCACGTAGGAATTTGCAGGAAGAATGTAATAGAGCCCTAAATTTCTTTTGGAAAATATGAATGTAAGGGAGAGCAGCGCTGTGACTGTGTGATCATTACAACATGGGGTATTCTAATATTTTTGGAAATTTACATACAACATGGCTTTTAAAGCGGTTTCTGAAAGAAGAAAACAAACCTTTTTGGAGATCGTGGTTCTTTTTTTTTATTGTCTTCACTTGTTTCGATGAACGGAACTTTTTTGATCTTCAAATTGATGATCCCCGCGACCACTCCCTGCATTAATATGACGAAAACCTCATTAAAAAAAGAGTAAAGTTTTAGGCTAGGGTCAAATGAACGCATTATTTGCAGCGACCGTCAAAAAGTGCGTCCAAACGCATTGACGTATTTTTTCACGGAATGCGCGAAAATGGTCAGACGACGCGCATTTTCGTGCGTGATTTTTTTACGGATCGTCAATAAAACCCTTTTTGCGTCTGGACGTTCTGTTGGCTGGACATTAGCAGCGTCTGACCTCTCCTAATCACGCACACACGCCGCTAGCGGACGCAGCGCACTCTGTACGACCGTACTAGCGGTTTGACGTTCTCGACAAAATGCGTTTGTTTGCCACTTGCGTTGCGCAGCCGGACTTTCGTGTGGCTGTACTTCGTATATTGGCCGTTATTGCCCGTCATTTGCTGCTACCGCGGCCGTGATTAAGTGCGCCTAAACGCACGATAAAAATGCGTTAGTCTGACCCCAGCCTTAATACACACTTGCTGTTTGCTGATATCTTTTATTTAATAATAGAAAAACACACAATGTACTATTTTGTGTAGAAACAATAGTTTTGCTTCAGTACATTTTTTATAATTTCAGTTGAAACTGATTTTTTTTCCCCAAAGATATATTGGGGTGTGTAATGGTTGTGGGTCAGTATTAGTTTAGAAAGTGTTGTCACTGAGGGCCTGTCTTCCATTTAGTGACAGCTTATATCATTTAATAACTAATGAAACTGCAATTCATTTTGTACGAAACCATATGTTAAAGCTTCCTTGCTTTAAATGTCAGTTTCCCTATTTCAATATCAAAATTAGCCTGGGGTAGGACAAGTACTCGGCCATAATGTACTATAGGAACCTGGCCAGTTTCGAGAAATACATTAGTGACAGGACGTTGTCCGCTCAGAGGCGCCAGCTATTGACCATAATTACTAACAGATACTGTTTGGTAAAGTATATAAGGTGAGAGCTGGCGTCTTTCCAACGGAGGTCTCTCCTGTGACACAGAAGCGTTGCCCAGGGTCTGCTGAAGGCCTTCTGAGACTCTCTGCCTGACTGAATGAGACCTCCAAGTCGTGCTGGCGAGATGTTGTCTTCAACTCAAACGGTGATGCCCTCTCCTTTTTTATTCTTCTTACAATAAGTCACTTGATTTATTCTATTTCACAATAAATAAATTATACCTTTCAGTTGTGTGATTTATTCTTGGCATCCAAAGTAGCGAAAAAAACAGGGAAAAGGAGAAAAAGAAAGGGGGACAAGTGCTTTTAGCATTCTGTGTATTTTTTTTTTAAAAGATTTTTTTTAATTTTGAAAGACATTATTTAATTTATTTTCAAGGGACTTTCCTATTATTTTAATAATTTCTATTGCTTTAAACTCTAGTAGGAGTTTTTTTATTCGAGTTCGCCGAGACAACTTCAGAGCAATTTGGAGGTTTTCGCCGATGTCCGATTACTGCTTCGGCAACTCCGCTTTTGTCAAAATACGATGAACATATGCCAATGTGCATTCACTGTATTTTCGTCAAAAAAGGAATTGTCATAGTGCACCGACAAGCGGCGAAAAGCAAATCAATTTCAGTGGTTTGTGAATAGATCCCATAGACTTTTCGTCTCCTCTATAGTATATTTCTTGAAACAAAGGATCACATTACTCCCCATCCGGATCCTGGAACTACTAGAGAACACGCTGGAAACCAGAAGATTCATTGTTGATGTGTTCTTTACAATAAATGGAAATTACAATGTTTAAATTTAAAGAGACATTACCGCTAACACGTTAACTAGCATTACAAACACGTTATAAAACAAATACTTCAGTTTTTTTGTCTTTTTGAAGTAATTGCATTTAAAAAGGAAAGATAAAATTAAGCTTTTTATCTCCTATTTCCATTTTGCGATGATGTCCTTTGCATACATCCCACACAATGCAATGGGGAGAGTTTACAACACAAAATATCACACAATGGATGCGCCCAGTGACACAGAGGTAAATTTCACACAATGGATGCACCCAGTGACACATATAGAGGAAAATATCACACAATGAATGCACCCAGTGACGCAGAGGAAAATATCACACAATGGATGCATCTAGTGACACATACAGAGGAAAATTTCACACAATGGATGCACCCAGTGACACAGAGGTAAATTTCACACAATGGATGCACCCAGTGACACATACAGAGGAAAATATCACACAATGGATGCACCTAGTGACACATATAGAGGAAAATATCACACAATGGATGCACCTAGTGACACATACAGAGGAAAATATCACACAATGGATGCACCTAGTGACACATATAGAGGAAAATATCACACAATGGATGCACCTAGTGACACATATAGAGGAAAATATCACACAATGGATGCGCCCAGTGACACATATAGAGGAAAATATTTTCTTAATTAAACATACAAGAGAAAAACAAACACATGTAAGATATCAGCAACATCAAATACACACAATAAGGACATCGCAATTTTGGTGGTACTGGCCCTTTAAGAACGTTATAGTTGTAAATACGGCACTCACCTTTGTCTGTAGTTTCATGGTGAGGATGACTTTGTTTCTTCAGAGATGATGATGATTTAGGCAGCGGTCTTTCGCCTTCCTTCCCCGTGATGAAATAACCATCTGAATGAGAAGGAACACATTGTGATCTCTATTGAAGCATAGGATATAAATGCCCCCCGCCTTTATATACAGTATATAGCCCTATATAACTGGCTAATTAAAAGACTCTCAGAATTCTCTGATGATAGAATATTTTTAGGGGTCTGTTCCGTGAACCTCGTGTTGATTCTGAGTAGAGTATCATGAATAATATAGAGTCACCTTGGCAAATTACATAAAAGAAAAATCAGCTAATGTGCCGCACATGTATAACTCGGCTTTCAGGGTATAGGAGGAAAAAAGACGCTTTTTAATAAATAAAACATTATTCAGTATAGAAAAATCAAAAAGTGAAAAAAAGTGATTTTTTTTATTTACTAAAGAAAAATAACTGAACCCGATCGCTGATTATTTATTTCTAAATAACTGAGAGTATACCAAACTTCAGTGTATGAAACAAAAATAAATCCTGTTTACTATTGATATTTATATTTAGCACATTACGGCAAATGTGCCTTTGCATTTTCAGTCATTAAGTAGTTAAGGCAGGCATCTGGTGTGTGAAGCAGATAAGATCCACATTGAAACCTCAGATGCTAGCTTTGTCCATTTGTTTGACGACCATCAGATCAGTAGGGAGATTAAACAGCAGTTGCTGTCCGTGATAATTAAGCCCTCCATAGAGTCCTTATCAGATTTCTGGACAACATCCAAAACAAAATTAGCAGATTTTTTTTTCTTTTTACTCTGCCTAGCAACAGTTGAGGAGGTCAAGAATCTGCTTAAAGGGACATAGAGGGGGCGTGACCGGCCACTGAAGAGAGAAGTCGCATGTTACTGGAGCTCCACAGCGTTACTCTCTTCTAGGGACCTATTTCTAACCCTTGCCGCAGAGATACCTTAATTGAGGTAACCGAGTGGCTGGCCATCAGGAGTGTGATGACCGGAGCCTGATTCCCCCCCCCCTCCGGTCCAGAGAGATACGCCAGTTGGCGGCTAGCATTGTGTGGTGCGTGTAGCCAGCGGCCATCTTGCGGCGTACCATTCGGGGCCTACTGTGCTCCAGCCTGTCTTCCCTGACCGCTTTACTCCCTATGGGGTCCACGATGAGGGCCGAGGCGGCGGTGGGCCCATGTCTCCCGGCCATCCTAGATGCACTGTTGCTGATCTTAGAAGACGATGAGCGTCCACTGACACAGGGTGACATGCGCCGCATTATGGTGGAGCTGCGACGTGGCCGGGAGGACGAGGCTGTGCTCAGCAGGGTTCCCGGAAGTATTCGGCCTGACCTGGTCTCGCGAAGCTGCATGGTCCAGGAGGAGATGGAGGCTGGGGAGCTGCAGAGCGGAGGTGGAGTTCCCGGTGACGGCGGTCTCGCGACAGGAACGGGATGGCGAGGCAAGGTCTGCCCGGGTGGTGCTGGCGTGAGATCCAGAGACGCTAGCAGGTACCGGCTGGTGCCTGCTGACATCCGAATTTCCCCTTCCGGAGTTTAAAAGGGAACCCCCCGTACTGTTCCTTGTTGCGGTTCCACCTGGGACCCTGACTCAGGGGGGCGGTGGAGGGAGCTCTGAATTTGCCTTCTGCACGGATGACCGGAGTCCGACGGAAGCGGTGCTACCCCTCGCGACAGTGGTGATGACGCCGATCGGACTTCTCCTGCCATCCTCCGCTCCGGCGCTGCCGGTGCCAGCAGTTGTACCTCGTGAAGCTGTTTGGCGTGGAGGTTCTGATGGAGGTCTGCCTGGCATTGGGGCCTTCGGAGCAAGTAGGGGCTTGTCTGAACCGCCGGCATCATTTTCTCCTGCCTGGCCTCGCCCGCTTTGCAATGCCCTGCCTGTGTTGCAACTACTGCCCCAAGCTGTGACCGATGGGGCGCCTGGAGAGGCATGGTTGCTATACGCTCGAAACAACGCCGCATTCCCACTGGATATGGTTTGAAGGGACCAGTTATGATTACTGTCTGCTGATCCCTGACCCTGGCCTGTTGAGTCTTTCCTCCCGCACGCTTATTTCTCACTGCTGCTGATCTTACGGAGGTGATCGGTCTTTGAGCACCCACTTAGAGACCCAGTATGTGGCTGGACACTGGCTGAATCGTTTGCGGTACCCTTTGCTCCTGTCCTCAGCCTACCCTGCAACGCTGAGTTCCCCCAAGATGGAAACGTTTCCTTGATGAATACAACGGACTTATTTTTCTTTCTCATACGGATTTACACTGACTACAAGCTGACTTTTTATTATTTCCTGAAATGTACCTGCTGACTTTTATTGTCTCCCCCCCCCAGCTTTTTGATGTTTTACAGAGTTTTTTGCGATCCCCCCCCCCCCTCGCTTATGTTTTACATATCTGATAAGTATATGCTGCCTGGTCCTCCGGCCATCCTTGCCGGTCGAAATGTGACCTTCTGTTTTGGAAAATAAAAATCTCAAATATAAAAAAAAAAAAAAAAAATAAAAGGGACATAGCACATTTTAAATTACACAAAAATTATGAATTTTTTTTATATGGTTTAAATTTTTAGATTTTTTATTGGGTCGCTGCCCCATCTGACCCTATGGACAAGCCACCACTGCTCTCCTGACATTTCTATCTCTACTCGTTGACGGCTAACGGCGACTGTAAGGATTTCTACCACCCTAGGCAAAAAAATATTTTGTCGCCCCTCCACTCCCCAGGGTTTCCCACCAAATATTGTCTCGACTCCCTTAATACATCTCATACGCTTTGTGGAGTCTAGACCAGTGGACGGCAGCCTTGCTCGCTGCGAGACAGCGGGGTGAGATTGCAGGCAGAGGGCGCTTGCAGTCTGAGCTCTCGCAGCTATCAGCTGTTCTTGATAGGAGGGGGCTGCTGCAAGCTCTGCGTCAGCACAAAACAGAGATAACCTCTGTCACAGCACCCGTTGTTATATTAGCACATATCAGCACCCCCGCCCCCAGTGGCACTCTGGGCAACTGCCTAGTTGACCTAATGGATGCGTCGGCCCTGGTAACAGAAATTGTGAGATCTCCTGCTGTGTTTTTAATTAGTAAAGACTGCAAGTTCTGTCAAAGTCACACCCAGATATATATAATTATCGTGATATCGAGACATACCTTGGCGTTTTTCCATGACCATTTCTATAGGAGACTCCAGTGATTCGTGCGTCACTGATACTTTGAAGCTCTTTTTTTGTTTCTCACTGCCTTTGGCTTTGCATTTGCTGGTTAGCTCGAAAGTTCCATCACTGTTTTTCTCGAATTTATTAGTAAACGCAGATGCAAGGTATTTCTCATAACGTCCTTTAGCTTTTGTCCGGCTCCATTTTACGTCAATGTTTTGTGGAGCGAAACCTCTGACCTCCGCTATTAACCAGTGATCTGATTGTGAGTCATCAAGGAACACGTCGACAACAGGGATTCCTGCGGATAAATAGAATTCCGAATGAGAAACGTGAACTATGAACCTAATAATGATATTGTCTGTTGATAAATATCGCTTAAAGTGCCTTTTTCCATGGTTAAAACTATATGGTCTATTCACAAAGCACTGATCTTGCGGTGCTTTGCATTTTTGCTGCATTTCAACGCACTACGGCGATTCCATTTCACCGACAATACGGTGAATTCACTATTTAGCGAATCTTCGCCGTATTATGGCAAAACTGGAGTCTACGGAGTAATTATCAGATCTCGGCGAAAACTGACGAATTTGCCTCGGCGAAGAAAAAAAAACAAAACCTAATAGTGGTTACAATCAAAAAAAAAAAAAAGTATAGAAAATGTGTCTAAATAATAGAAAGGTCCTTCAAAAAAAAAATGCTGAAAATGTACAAAAAAATAAAAATAAATAAGCTTTTTGTAAAAAATGAAAATAATAAATGGTCTTTAGAAAAACCGTGGAGTTCGGCATTCTGTGAATAAATGTCAGGTCATACCAGACCTGCGGGCTTACCTGCCCTTGAGTCCCAAGCCGCGACCCCACACCGATGCTCCGGGCCCCCTGCGGCCTCCTTTGCGGTGTTGGGGGCTGCCCCCGGGGCGAAGTCACTCCCAGCATCAGCGCATCATGCCGGGGAACCCTCCAGACACTCGCGCACCCCCGCGGCGCCATGGATCTCCCTCGCAGCGGCACACACCCAACAACAGCGACCGGGTACCTCGGCGTCCCACGTGGTTCCTCCAAGATGGCGTCACCAAGTAAGACTCCAGGAATCCCAACCAATCAGAATCCAGTATCCCCAGGTAACCAGATAGCATTCTCTCCTGATTGGTTCAATTCCCACAGGCACACTATTTAAACCCCAGTCTCTCCAAAACTCATTGCTTGGTTGTCCTGTTCCTTTCCCTCAAACACCCCTCCCCGAGTATACCTGTCTATGACCTTTCTGCCAGCCTTGCACCGAACCCCTGCTTGCCACCGACTACTCTCTGCCAGCCTTGCCGTGTACCGAACCGCTGCTTGTACCACGACTACTCTCTGCCAGCCTTGCCGTGTACCGAACCGCTGCTTGTACCACCGACTACTCTCTGCCAGCCTTGCCGTGTACCGAACCGCTGCTTGTACCACCGACTACTCTCTGCCAGCCTTGCCGTGTACCGAACCCCTGCTTGTACCACCGACTACCCTGCCAGGTACCGAACCTTTACATTGTTTACAGTACGCCTCGTTACATCCGGGATCTCCCCTAAACGGCATGTCCCGCATCCTGAACTCCACAAACACGAACCTGACAATAAAAGACACAATCACCTTCTTCGGGGCACATTTGGTGCCGCCGGACGCTGTCGAACTGCACCGTATTTTGCGGTCATTTCACCTATATTTGGTGAAGTGACAGTTTAATGAAGACACGAATTGCCCAGAAATTGAACACCAGAATCCAGATGCCGATATTGGGCCAGATCACAACCAAGCGCTGTGCTTATTTTTGGCCAATCCTATTCCATGTGAGATGCAAGCTGAGCTGAGCTTGCGTCTTGGATGTAGCGTCAGGTTACCGTACTTTGTATGGGAAACGCTAATGGGCCTCAGCAGATGGAGAACGAGCTATTCCAACCAGCTTGCTCTCCATGTGCGCCTGATGTTATTCAGAAATTAATAACATCTTTCAGACCCTGGTGTCAGGTGATTGCGCGCACTCACCTAACATGCAAACCTAATGCCAATCTAACCCCACCAAATTTTTTTTTTTTAATAAAAAAATATTGCATACTCACCTCAGATCCTTCGGTGGAGAAAGCGGTGAGATCCGCATCTTCCTTGCTCCGCGGGTAGAGGAACCCTGGGACCAAACAGTCTCAGTGTTCCTCCACATATCCCTGCGCCAGTCGTATCACACTTGCGCAACCTCTTGCAGAGCTCATGGGAGATCTCGTCAATCTCCACGGAGTCCTATGGACTCATGGAGCAGATAACGACAGCGTTGAGGAGCGCGGCTGGTGTTATCTCCCCGCAGCTCAGCAGTATTACGACTCGAACTGCTGGCAAAGCGACTTGGTTGTAATACGGACATTAACAGCGAGCCGCAAATGGCAAAACAGACGCAAATCTTTCCCATTTGTGTCTGTGCTTTAACATCCAGGTTGTGATCAGGTCCATTATTTTTAAAATATTTGTTTGAGCTGAGAATAAGAAGCTACCAGAAAATACTTGTTATTCTCCGTCTGACTTAATGTTAACAGTTCCTATACCAAGTATAGTGGTCATTCACTTATAGTAAAGGTGCCTTATTCAGAACCCCAGGGTCCTTTGCCAGAAGTGAATGTCACCTGCAGGATATGATTGGAGTCAGATAGCTTAACGCAGGGCTCAAAATTTCCACTCGCCTACTAGCATTTGGCGAGTGGAAATTAAGTGAGGGCGAGTGGAAATGCACACGCAGGCAGCACAATAAATTATTTCGTGCTGTGTATTCCAGCAGTGCCACCATGCAGCCCCCCTTCCCCAGGCTGCACGGTGGCAGGGAACAGCTGTCTAACCTGACCAATCTCGTTGCTGTCACTGGCAGGGGGTGGAGTGGAGCTTCCCTGCCTCCTCACTCTGCTCACACTGGGGTCTGATGACTGGGTATACATGTATCTGGTGTCTGATGACTGCGTATACATGTATCTGGTGTCTGATGACTGGGTATACATGTATCTGGTGTCTGATGACTGGGTATACATGTATCTGGTGTCTGATGACTGCGTATACATGTATCTGGAGTCTGATGACTGCGTATACATGTATCTGGAGTCTGATGACTGCGTATACATGTATCTGGTGTCTGATGACTGCGTATACATGTATCTGGAGTCTGATGACTGGGTATACATGTATCTGGGGTCTGATGACTGGGTATACATGTATCTGGGGTCTGATGACTGGGTATACATGTATCTGGTGTATGATGTCTGGGTATTAATGTTATTTTCACAACTTTATTCTAAATAAAACCTTTAACAGTTTAATTTCATAAGATAATTTAAGGGTGTGTGTTTAGGGGCAGAGTTAAGGGCAGGGTAGGGGTTAGGTGGAGCAACTGGTGGTGAGTAACTCTTATGGCCTGGTTAGTAGCTTGGGACTTGAAATTTTGAGACCTGGCTTAACTCATCCCCTTTTCACTTTATTGGGAAAGTAACAGCAAATAAAAGGCGGCTTTATAGATAGAGCTTCTCTTGGTGTGCTTTGTTATGGGGAGAAGGTAAAAACAGGATGCAATCACCCAGTACAGAACAGGATGTTTACTCACATGTCTCTATGGTAGACTGGGGGATTCACAGCTGCAGAAGCAGGAAATGGGACTGGACAAAACCAAACATGTGAGTTAAACAGGGAGAGTGGACTAATCAATTTTACGTAACGACATAGGGGGTAAACAAATAAGGAATCTGGTTCCATGATATGCCTCGAATGCCATTACACCAGCAAAGTCTGCGGCTTGGTTGGAATGGCTTGAGCCGTTAATGAAAGAGGCCATTGTATTGAACGGCTGGGTTGGAATAGGACCCAGGGTGTTATCAACATGCTGATTAAGGCCGGGGGTCACACGAGCATGGAGGGAGCGTCCGTAACCTGGATGTTCTTTCCACTCGGACGCCTGTGTGGCCACCTTGCTGAGTGCATGGGGCACTCAGCCCTACAAAGCGCGAGCGAGGCTCTCTGACTTTCGCTTAATTGTCTCTTTTGTCATTTTAAACAACTATTTTTCTGTTTTGAAGCTAAACCGCAAACTCAATTCCTCTGTATAACGGCTTGCTTGTGTCTGTGTTTTGTAGGAGTAACTTTTAAGATAGGTGCTGACCAAGCTTGCTGTGAAGCAAGTCTATTAACCCTTCCTATCCCAGATTCCTAAATGGTACTGATTGGACCTTTTTCTTAAGATTAGAAATCTACTGCCTTTTCAAGTAGGGTAAAACCCTATCTATACGAAATATGTCCTCATATATATATATATATATATATATATATATATATAAGACAATGATGATTAAAAGGAAAGCCAAGCGGTCTTACTCTGTGCACCTGTGTATGCGTTTTTACTGCCTCCCACTCGCGAGCGACCGCGCCTTACAGACGAGGAACAGAAGAAACGCCGCAGAGTCGTCCTGATCCAGGGCTGCCATCCCCTGGGGTGTTCAACTGGCCTTTACATCTTACCTGGAAGCCGAACCGTTGAATTTTCAGATATTTCGTCACTTGGTAATAGAGTCTCCTCTCTGCTGTCTGAACAATAAGAAATACATGCAGACACAATTACTATTATATATGATAAATACGTCCCATGTATCACTGATGTGGAGGTGACGGAGCAAAGCCTTATTACACCTCAAAGGCAAAGAGTAGGGCTTGTACTGGTGAGGTCTCTACAATATTTAAAGGGCAATGAGCATTGATGGTTGAGAAAGTCCAAGCACTTAAAAATCAGACCGGTAATTTATGGGTCCCAATATAAGGAGACCAGAATAGAGGGTTGGTTAAGCCATAGGTATAGCCAAAAGTCTTTTATGTGATAATTCTGAGATAATCTAATTTAGACAATAACGTTTGCTTAGGTATGGTAATTTACTACCAGTTAATATATGTACCAAGCAAGTCGAACTGTTAAAACTTTTATTTTTATTATTCTTTATTTATAAAGCGCCAGCATACAGTGGCAAGAAAAAGTATGTGAACCCTTTGGGATTACGTGGAGTTTTGCATGAATTGGTCATAAACTGTTCTCTGATCTTCATCTAAGTCACAACAATTTGAAAAACACAGTCTGCTTAAAATAATACAACACAAACATTATATGTTTTCATATGTTTATTGAACAGAACATTTAAACATTCACAGTGCAGGGTGGAAAAAGTATGTGAACCTTTGGACTTAATAACTGGTTGACCCTCCTTTGGCAGCAATAACCTCAACCAAACGTTTCCTGTAGTTGCAGATCAGACCTGCACAACGATCTGGAGTAATTTTGGACCACTCCTCTTCACAAAACTGTTTCAGTGTAGCAATATTCTTGGGATGTCTGGTGTGAATCGCTCTCTTAAGGTCATGACACAGCATTTCAATCGGGTTGAGGTCAGGACTCTGACTGGGCCACTCCAGAAGGCGTATTCCATCCTCTGCGGAGCTTCAGTTGGCGGACAGATGGTCTTACGTTTTCCTGCAAAATGTCTTGATAAACTCTGGAATTCATTTTTCCATCAATGACAACAATCCGTCCAGGCCCTGAGGCAGCAAAGCAGCCCCAAACCATGATGCTCCCTCCGCCATGTTTTACAGTGGGGATGGGGTTTTGATGTTGGTGTGCTGTGCCTTTTTTTCTCCACACATAGTGTTGTGTGTTTTTTCCAAACAACTCAATTTTGGTTTCATCTGTCCACAGAATATTTTGCCAGTAGTGCTGTGGAACATCCAGGTGCTCTTTTGCAAACTTCAAACGTGCTGCAATATTCTTTTTGGACAGCAATGGCTTCCTCCGTGGTGTCCTCCCATGTACTCCATTCTTGTTTAATGTTTTCCTTATTGTAGATGTGTCAACAAAAATGTTAGCATGTGCCAGAGATTTCTGTAAGTCTTTAGCTGACACTCTAGGATTCTTCTTTACCTCATTAAGCATTCTGCGCTGTGCTCTTGCAGTCATCTTTACAGGACGACCACGCCTAGGGAGAGTAGCAACACTGCTGAACTTTCTCCATTTGTAGACAGTCGGTCTTACCGTGGACACATGAACATCAAGGCTTTTGGAGATACTTTTGTAACCCTTTCCAGCTTCATGCAAGTCAACAATTCTTGATCGTAGGTCTTCTGAGAGCTCTTTTCTGCGAGGCATGGTTCACATCAGGCTGTGCTTCTTGAAACCAGTAAACCCAAAACTGGTGTGTGTTTTTAAAGGGCAGGACAGCTTTCAGCAACACATCCAATAATATCACACTGATTGGACTCAAGGTTGGCTCACTCCTGGCTCCAATTAGCTCTTGGAGAAGTCATTAGGCTAGGGGTTCACATACTTTTTCCACCCTGCACTGTGAATGTTTACATGTTACGTTCAATAAACACATGAAAACATATAATGTTTGTGTTGTATTATTTTAAGCAGACTGTGTTTTTCAAATTGTTGTGACTTAGATGAAGATCAGAGCACATTTTATGACCAATTCATGCAAAACTCCATGTAATCCCAAAGGGTTCACATACTTTTTCTTGCTACTGTATTCCGCAGCGCTGTACAATAGGCACAGTATAGACAGGGTTACAATACATTGAACAACATTTGACAAACAGTACAGGAGGAGATGAGGGCCCTATTCCCGTAGGAACTCATAATCTAGAAGGGTTGGAAACAGGAGGAGAGGACTGCCTTATTGGAGGTTTATGCACATAATGAAAAGATTTTAATTGATTTAATAAAAGTAAATTTTTATCACAATTGTCTTTTCCTTATTTATCATGTATGTCTCAGGTTTGTGCTCCCCCATTATACAGCGCTGCGGAACCTGTTAGCGCCTTATAAAAACTTGTAACTGTAACAATAAGGACATCTCAATTTTTAGGGGGTACTGGCCCTTTAAGAAATAGTTTTGGTTGTAAATAAGGCACTCACTTTTGTCTGTAGTTTCATGGTGAGGATGACTTTGTTCCTTCAAAGATGATGATTTAGGCAGCGGTCTTGCGCCTGTCTTCCCCGTGATGAAATGACCATCTGAATGAGAAGGAACACATTGTGATCTCTATTTATGAAAGAATCGGATATAAATCCCCCCCGCCTTTATAACTACAATATAACTGGCAAATTAAACGACTCTCAGAACTCTCTGATGATTGGATATTTTTAGGGGTCTGTTCCGTGAACCTCATGTTGCCTCTGAATAGAGTAACATGAATGATGTAGAGTCACCTCAAGAAATTACATACAGAAAAAAACGCTAATGCGCCGCACGTGTACAACTCGGCTTTCAGGGTATAGGAGGAAAAAGGATGCTTTTTCAGTGACCTACCGTATCTGACAGAAGTGAGTACACCCGTCACATTTTTGTAAATATTTTTCATGTGACAGCACTGAAGAAATGACACTTTGCTACAATGTAAAGTAGTGGGTGTGCGGCTTGTGTAACAGTGTCAATTTACTGTCCACCAAAATAACTCAACACACACAGCCATTAATGTCTAAACATGTCACTCACAGCCTTCACAGGCCGTCTTCCGCTCGGAGAACCACACAACCAGCCGGCACTCGGAGAAACACACAGCTGGCCGGAGGGGAATGCTGGTGGAATACTGTTAATACATTCTGCCAGCAGCCTCAGCCCCTCGGATCCCGGAAAGTCGGCCCAGCGCTGGCTTCCAGGTATCGGGGCATTTGCATGAGTACCAAGTACTCGTGCAAATTCCGGTATCGGCACTGATACCATTACTAGTATCAGTATCAGTGAATCCCTAGCTGTTATTTAACTCATAATGGCACCCCCCCTCCTAGTGGTGCCCTAGGCAACTGCCTACTTGGCCTAATGGATGTGTCGGCCCTGGTAACAGAAATATTGAGATCTCCTGCTGTGTCTTTAATTAATAAAGACTGCAAGCTGTGTCAAAGTCCCACCCAGATATATATAATTATCGTGATATCGTGACATACCTTGGCGTTTCATCATGATCATTTCTATAGGAGACTCCAGTGATTCGTGCGTCACTGTTACTTTGAAGCGCTTTCTGTCGTCAAAGTTTTTGGCTTTGCATTTGCTGGTTAGCTGGAAAGTTCCATCAGGGTTTGCCTTGGATTCCTTAGTAAAGTCAGAGGCAGGGTATTCCTCATACTGTCCTTTATGTTTTGTCCGACTCCATCTTACGTCAATGTTTTGTGGATAGAAATCTCTGACCTCCGCTATTAACCAGTGATCTGATTGTGAGTCATTAAGGGTCACGTCGACAACAGGGATTCCTGCGGATAAATAGAATTTCGAATGAGAAGCGTGAACTATGAACCTAATAATGATATTGTCTGTTGATAAATATCCTATAGTTGAAAAGGTCTCTATTGGCTCTATAACGTGGTCTGATCATGCGGATCTATCCTTGCAGATTAGACTCTTAACCCATAAGGGGGGGCAGTGGAGATTAGACCCCCTCCTTCTTTTGAAACCAGGGGTTCAAGATGCAGTTAGTGCTGCTCTGGATACATATGTTCAGGTCAATGATACTCAGGATATATCTATTCATACACTTTGGAACGCTCATAAGGCAGTAATAAGGGAGACCTTACTAAGCCAGGCCTCTTATCATAAACAAAAAAAATGACAATCTACCGTTACTATGCAGGCTAAGTTGAGGCGTTTAGAACTTTTACATAAACTACCCCTACGGACAATATTTTTTATTAATCTTACCCCATTAATATCACCTGACCAGGTGGGATTTATTCAGGGACGTCAAGCATACGATAACACGCGTAGGGCTGTAGATCTGATTTTGCTGTCTAAAAAGCATAGAATACCCTCATTGTTTTTGTCACTGGATGCTGAAAAGGCCTTTGATAGGGCAGAATGGCCATACTTATTTAATTTATTGACGCATGTGGGTTCCCCCCCTCTTTTTTACGACTTATATCAGTCCTTTAGGCATCTCCTGGAGCTGAAATATTGATCCCGGGAACAGATAGGATTCCTTTCCGGGTATGGAATGGCACTCGTCAGGGTTGCCCTTTATCTCCGGCTCTATTTATTCTTTTTTTGGAACCCCTCTTACAGACAATTAGGGAGGATCCGGAGATTAAAGGCTTCTGGGCGGGAGATTCTCAGCCTATGAGGATGATATACTTATCACATTGACAGACCCTAAATATTCTCTGATTAGGGTATTGGAAAGGCTGAACGATTTTTCAGAGATTTCAGGGTATATAATTAATTTGGATAAATCTGAGGCCATACCGGTAGCGCTTTCCCCGTCCATTCTC
Source organism: Leptobrachium leishanense (assembly GCA_009667805.1). NCBI lineage: Eukaryota > Metazoa > Chordata > Amphibia > Anura > Megophryidae > Leptobrachium > Leptobrachium leishanense. The sequence continues at coordinate 41,170 of RXON01002252.1, forward strand.
CTCGACATCACTTCCTCCTCTTTAATACGGATAGTTGATTCAGAAATTACATATTTAGGAGTTCGTATACCATCATGTCCTACAAAACTATATGATGCTAATTACCCACGTCTGATAACGACTATTAAAGGGAACTAGAGACATGGAGTAAGTAAAGTACTCTCTCTATATCATGGTTGGGCAGAATTAATTGCATTAAAATGAATGTGTTACCTCGATTATTATATTTTTTTCAAACATTACCCATCCCTCTGATCAATATGGATTTTGTTATATTACAGTGTGCTATTGATCAGTTTATATGGGCTGGGAAACATCATCGGGTGGCAAGACACACGCTCTATCGGCCAAGAGCATTGGGCGGACTGGGCTTGCCTTCATTACTATCTTATTATATGCTGCCCAACTCGCTCAAATAATGGTATGGCATTTACCAAAAGGTACTTGTAGACGGGTAGATTTGGAGGCTGGCCTTATGAAACCTAGTGTTCTTGATCAATGGATTTGTCAGAAATATGGTTCTAAGTTACAGACGGATTGTCCAGTCATTATCAATTCTGTTCGTATTTGGAATAAGCCGGCATTAAAATGTGAACTAACTCATTTTCCCTCTTCATTAACTCCGATTTTTGGTAACAGGGATTTTATTCCCGGACTTAATGCTGGTCCCTTTCGGTGCTTACAGGATGCTGGTGTGTGCAGGTTGTACCATCTTTACCCCAAAGGGATATTACTGTCACGGTGGCCCCCTCCGGAGCCAAAGGAGGGACCTTGTTGCTGTGTTTATTGTTAAGCCCTTTAGGCCGGTATGTGTTTCTCTACATAATGCAGAACCCTGAACACAGAAATAAGCAGACAAGACAAGACTGTATACACACACACGAGGAACGCCCTGCTCTGGGATAAGGTCCTTTAATGGCCTTCTAATCTACACAGAGTACAGGGTGGGAAACATACACGAGGACAGGGTTAAACCAGACTAGACAGGATCTAGCAACAATAGTACTGGAAAGAGATCCTTGAGGTGGTCTCTACAAAAACAATAAATTGCTGCACTTGATACACAGACACAGAACACCAGACTAGACAGGAATATAGTCTACAACCTGCAGGGGAGGACTTCACTAGAAACAGATTATGCTGCAACCAGCACAAACCACTGGATGCCTTGCAATTAGGTCTAACACCAGAACCAGAAACATAAACAACGGAGTCTGTAGTGTGATACAAACAAACCAGAGCCTGAAGACCACACATACAAAACACAAAAGGGGATTAAGCAAGAGAATAGAGTACTATGCCAGAAGTCAAAAAACAGGATACCAAAATACACGGTACCAAGGGTTGATCAGAAGAATCATCAAAACACAGAGCCAGAAGTCTAGAACCAGAATATTCAAATAGAACATACATCAATCAGGAACACAGCAGAGAGAACCTTATACTGGATCCAGGAGCTGTAGCACTCAGTGGCGTAGCGTGGGGGGGGGGGCTGGGGGGGCCATGGCCCCGGGCGCAGTTTTCTTAGGGGCGCATAATTTCAAAAGAAATTTGTGCCCCTAGAAGATGAGGCCCGGGCTTGGGCAGCTGTTCGAATGCTCTATCGGCATTCGGACAGCCGCCCCTGGAGCTCCGTCTCCGGCATACTTACCTGCCTGAGCGGCGCAGGAAAAGTTTCCTCGCTTCCGCTCTTTGAAGGACCCAAGCCGCGGTCACGTGGGACTCCCACGTGACCGCGGCTTGGGTCCTTCAAAGAGCGGAAGCGAGGAAACTTTCCCTGCACCGCTCAGGCAGGTAAGTATGCCGGAGACGGAGCTCCAGGGGCGGCTGTCCGAATGCCGATAGAGCATTCGAACAGCTGCCCCATGTCTGGTCTGGGGTCTGAGCTGGGGCATATCCATGAGAGCTTGGGGCAGTATATCCACGAGCTGGGGGCTGGGGCAGTATCTCCATGAGCTGGGGCATATATCCATGAGCTGGGGCAAATCCATGTGTGAGCTGGGGCAAATCCATGTGTGAGCTGGGGCAATATCCAGGTGAGCTGGCTGGGCAATATCGATAACGTGTCCACAGGTTGGGGGGGGGGGGCGCACAATTCTTGGCTGGCCCCGGGCACTGACAACCCACGCTACGCCACTGGTAGCACTAAAGGCCATATAAATAGGGCAGTACAGATCATGTGATCACAGGTCTGATCAGACACAGAGACTCCAGGGGCGGGGAGCCAAACAGATTAACCCTATACTCCAAAAGCAGTGGGCATGGCTGGAGGGAATGTAACAATTACTTTCTATGGAAGAAATTATTACAAGAATAGGGGGGAAAGATTTTTCATTTTTTAATTTCCTGCAATTCAAATCGTATGCTATATGCCCCCATGTTGGCTAAACAAACCTTTTTTGAACGTTTATGCAAAAATGGTAAATATCAACGAGGGTTGATCTCCTATATATATAGGGAACTGACGTCTAGACTAGACTGGAAGGAGCTATCTTATGCACGGTCATGGGAAGTGGATATAGGTGAATCGCTGGATTCAGAAGACTGGTTGGACATTTGGGAACTGTCAAATTCGGTATCTATATGTGCCTCCCTACAAGAACAATCTATTAAGACAGTAATGCGATGGTATATACTCCAGCAGCTGGCTAATATGAATGGGAATATGCTGGAGGTTATGTAATATGCGAGGGTCTTACTATCATATGTGGTGGTCATGTCCAGTCATTGTATCTTTTTGGATGAAAATATGGGATTTATTGCAGACGTTTTTTTCTAATTCTGTCCCACTAGACCGGTGGGTTTTTCTGCTGTCCAGACCAGCCCCAGGTTTTCCTTTCCATGAGAATAAACTAATTGGCTGCAAGACGGGCAGTAGCAGAGGTTTGGAGACAACCTTGTTTACCAAAGCTAGCAAAAGTATTCGTAAAAATTAAAGATACACAGGTCACGGACGAACTTACAGCTTTGGTTCATAATTCTATGCCCTCTTATAATAAGACCTGGGGACCGTGACTGGATGCAGGACTGTAACGGGTTTTCTTTTCTCTTTATTATTATTTTATTTATTTTTTCTGAGATATTATATGGGGCCGGGCCGGGCCTCCCCCCCCCCCTTATTTTATTTTTTCTCCTCTCCCCCCTCTTCTTCTATTTCTTTCTTCTTTTTCTTTGTAAAGTATAGGTAAAATTAAGATGCTTAAGATGTTTTTCTTGTGGATGAATATTAAGTTGATTTTCCAATATGGAGCTATAGTATTTCCATGTAGATGTATTCTGAAAATTTTATGCATCTAATTAAATATGGGTTTTTTTTTAAAAAAAAAATATATATAAATTTCCCTATAACTGTGTTTTTCAAGGATAAACTATAGGGTCTATTTACAAAGCACTGATATTGGTTGCAGTTTCGGTGCTTTGCATTTTTACCGCATTTTGCCGCACTACATAACCCCTAAAGTAAATGTAAGATATCAGCAACATAAAATAAACAAAATAACAACATTTGTTTTTTTTGGTGGTAGTGGCCCTTTAACATTCCACGTGGAGGAATTAGAGTTTAGAGTGTCATCCCCAAAACATCAGAAAGCTGATGTGACCCTGAATGACATTATGCTTATAGCAGAATGTTGCAGCTTGAGCTAAAATAAAATTTTATACACATTGCCATTTCATTAAAGTCCCTGAAATACTATAGTTTTCACTCACTGGCTTCTGCCTTTCCCCACTGGACTCACCTACAACGTTAAGTTCTCCTGTCCGCTTCTCCAAGGGACTCTCCAGACTGGGATGTTCCACCTGACAGATGAATTCTGCCCCGTGATCGGTTTTCATTGAAACATTGACAATGAGACTCGCTGTACAGGTAAACGTCTGATCCTCCTGCCTGGTCGCAGCCATCACTGGTAACTTGTATTTGTCACTGGAAGAAACAGGGAAGAGATCCGGCTTTCCAGCTTCCCGCCTCAACCAATTCACCTTCAGAGCATCGGGGAAATATCTGGAGATCGTGCACTGCAGTTTGACCTCATCGCCGTGTAACAAGCGCGGCACGGAAATATCTGACATGTGTGGGCACCAAGGAAGATCTGTAACACAAGAGGAACAATGAAAACACAGCTCCACAATCTGGACAATAAGCAGGTTTGTATTCTGAATTTTAACCAGTAGATTACTGGATAGAGTAGAGGTAGCACCACTGCTCTGCGACTGTTTATCTGGCATTTCCTACTGGATGGCCTCTCACCACCTAAAGATTAACATGTACTAATTCCTCCTTCTAATGCCTCCCCACCTCCTGACTTCATCATGGTTGATGGTATCACTATCTCCCCATCAAGCCAGGTTCGTTGCCTCGGAGTTACACTTGACTCGGCTCTTTCCTTCATTCCGCACATCCAGTCTCTTTCCTCCTCCTGCCGCTACCAATTACGCAACATTTTCAGGATTCGGCCATTTCTTACCGCCATTAATTTCTGCAGAATGACCGGCATTTCTTTACTTTGGCTACAAATATGTGGGGACTAATAGCCATACTCTGCTGTGTGGAACCTGTGGTGATTTATTCCTTGGCATGTGCTTCTACCTGTTCATTACCTGCTGCAGACGCCTCCTTCCATTCAGACTCCTCCATGGATTTATGTCGCCATGTGACGCGGACTTTAAATCCTGGCTCTGTGAATCGGTGTCCGGGGATTCGGCATTCGCTTTTGGCGTCATACGTCTGCTGGGAATTCTGTGTAACTTCCTCTTTAATGGTCTCCAGGTCCTGATAATGTCCAGCCCCGCAGCTCCATGTTATACCAATATCTTTTGGATTAAAGTTCTTCAGTTCGGTGGAGCAGATCACGTCACTCGAGTCTCCCGGGGACAGAGCGATGGGATTCTCACCCGATACCTGGGGTTTTGCTGGGAAATAGAGAACAGAGCCTGTATTAATACATACAACACAGGATGTTGATGTTCCTTGTTCCGTTTGGCAGAAGTCTTAGGCTGGTGTCAGACGAACGTCTTTAAGAGCGGAAGGAACGTCCGTGAGTGGACGTTTCACTTTCTTACACTCTGATGCCCATCTGGCCACATCGCTGAGTGCAGTTAGTGCCCTATAGAGGATCGCGCTTTGCAGCCCCATCGAACGCGCGTCCTAGCGCTTCCACAAGGAGGTTTGCTGCACGGTCGCTGTCGTGCACGCGCAAAAGCGTGTGGCCAGCCCGTTGCAGCCTCAAAACCCTGCGACAGACGCCGGGAGGCACGCCAGTATGGGCACACATAGAACGCTCGTCTGACACCAGCCTTAGGGAATGCTCTGCAGGGCTTGCCTGTCAGGCAAAGAAATTATCAGAGGATTCAGTCAACATGAATGTCCTCAAATCAGCAATAATGATGCTCAAATACCCTTTGTTCCAGAATCATATCTAGTAACTTTAAAGCTCCTTGTCATCTGTTATAGAGATGTTTGATATGGGTTTTGTTGTATCCTAATTAATTCAGTAAAACCTTTTTATTTTACAGCTTCCAGTGGAGTTTTGTGAGTTTTTGTAGTTCCTAATCTGCCGGCTCTTCTCATGGAGGTGGCTATGTTTTTTGCTTCCTCGCCTTCGTGGGAGGGATTAAACACCTAGGCTGTGTGATTGACAGTTCAGCCCAGGATGGCTCAGAGGGTGGAGTTGTTCAGATAGCAAAGATGCTTCTAATATTAGCTCTGAAAGGCTGAAAAGGTTTTTTTCCCCATCCCACTGCTGAGCAGCAGTGCACACATTCACACACAAAGATTATATATAACATGTATATTTACACACACACTTTCATCCTGGAAACCATTTCTTTGGCTAACACTTGCAGAGGGCATCACAGCAGTGCAGGGAAGGGTTAACAGTTGACACTTACAGAGCATCCAACATCCCTATCTGTTTAGAAGATCTGTGAGTCATTTGTAAATGCTCTTAGTCTGCAGGGATTTTTAGGTCAGTGGCAGCTCTGGAGGAGTGTCTGTGTGCAGCCATAAATCCCTCCCAGGGAAATATATCACGCGGCATGCCGCAGCTCTGGGGGTGTCTCCTGCAGTGCAGCCATAAATTCCCAGAGAAACATGCCTTGCGACATGCCACAGCTCTGGGGGAGTGACTCCTGCTGTGCAGCCATAAATCCCCAGGGAAACACGTCATGCGGCATGCCGCAGCTCTGACAGCTAACAGGAAACTCAGGCAGATTGCTTTACAAGTGTCTTTTCTGAATTAGCTCTCCATTTGTCAGCAGTTTGGTAACACAATGTATGGACAGATTTGGGAGAACTTTCAAATTAACTAAAGTTGTTTTGGGCACAATTATTGCACTTTAACTCCTTTGCTCCTTTCTCTTCACTGACATAAAGCTCTACACATCTGTTAGGGCAATGTGATTATGTTAGACAGAAAAAGGTCCAGCTTAAAGATATGGCAGAATTTCTACTGAATTTCCTGACGAAATTTGTCTTAGGCGAGCGGACGACTGGGAATGTCGAGCCCTGTGTAATATATGCTGCATACTGTAGCGGGCACCAAAGTGATGGATAATGTAATTTTGCTTCAGGATGTTGTATCTGAGATTCCTGCACATGGATCTTCTCACAATAACATGAGTTTAGCAAACATGTCATGGTTATTCACTCATGTGAATAAAAAGCTTTTCTTACGTAATGTAAAGCTCCATTTCACTTTTTCCTCCTTGGTCTTTCCATCGGAGATAAACCTGCAGACAATCGTTGTGTTGCTGTGTTTTAATACACTGGGTGTGAAGTTTAATGCAGTGATGACTTTGTGTAGCTCTTTGTCCTCCGAGTTTTCACTTCTCATGGTGTAATCACAGCCGAGTAACTTCTCCTCCTCATCCTTAGTCCTAGGATCTGACACTGTGATGGTGTCTCCACCAGCCTCTGTCACACACCATGTCACCCAGGTGGCCTTCGGACAGTTAAAAGCCACACAGTAAAAAGTGACCTTGTCATCATTCAACGTCTGAGGCCCGTATATTGGACTCACCATGAAACGCTGGAAATCTGTGGGGAAAAAAAGGAATAACAGTAGCAATAAAATTGCATATTTTTTGTTTAAAGGCACAATACCACTAACATAAGCTGTAAATAGATTACTTGTGCTTTACAAACAAAACCACCTTATAAAACACATTATAAAACAAATGCTGCTGTTTGTTTTTCTTTGTTTGAAGTAATTACAGGTAAAAAGGAAAAATAAAGTTAGTTTTTGTTTATCTCCTGTTTCCATTTTGTGGATTTTTCCCATGATGGAACATTTACCAAAATCTGTGCAAAAGTTTTACTATGTGGCTGTGCTTTATCTTCTACAGTATTTAACAGTTAATGAGGAGGAGGAGGGAACGTTTAGATAAGGAAGCAGGAGGTCTATTGTTCTCCAGGCTACTAGAGATAAGAGCTGGCAGCTGAATGAGATAAGACAGGGAGTTTAACCCCTTAGTGACCAGGCGGTTTTACACAAATCCGTCTTTTAGTGACCGCTGCTGTTTTTACGTTTCTGCGCTGTTAGTGTTTAGGTCAAATTTTCCTCTTACTCGTTTATTCAACCCACACATATTATACACCTTTTTCCTGCCATTAAATGGACTTTCTAGAAATACCATTATTTCCATCATATCGAATAATTTACTATAAAAAAAATATGAAATATGATGAAAAAAATGGTAAAAACACACCTTTTCATAATTTAATCCCCAAAATCTACAACCACCCAAAAAGACCCCAGCTAAATAGGTTTAAAATTTTGTCCCGAGACTAGAAATACCCATTTTTTACATGCGTTTGCTTTTTAACCCCTTCACTGCTGAGACAGTTCACCTATGTGCGCTGCGCTCATTCTGACCATTTTGTGCTATTTATTTTTAGATGACAGCCTAGGTCCTATTTAATTAAACTCCCCCCAGACAAAAAAAACTTTAAAAAAAAAAACACTTTTTTTTTTTTTTTAAACCAAACCTGGTCATGTTTGGTATCATTTGAAAGGCCATAATCAGGCCTTTCAAATGATGGCAAATATGACCATCTAGCTGCCATGCATCGGGAGATAAAGGGATCCTTAGGATCCCCTTATCTCTACATGGCAGCTAGAGGGTTAACTGGCCCACTGACATCCTCACATATATGGTGAGGTTGTCAGTGGGTGGGGGGGGACCTGGAGGCTTGGCTGACAGCCAAGATGTCAGCCCCCCTCCAGGTTTGAATCGCGTTTTGGCGCCAATTGGCGCCGCAACGTGATCCGGCGGCGAAATGGTTAATGCCATACACCGCTGGAAAGGGGAGGCTCTCCCCTCTCCAGCGGTGCAAACGGCATCTCCCTAGCTTCAATGGTTGGGGAGATAGAGGGCTCCGAAGGAGCACACCAATGGATATTGCCCTTACTCAGGACCCTCACATACCTTGTGATATTGCCCCTTCTCAGGGCCCTCACATACCTTGTGATATTGCCCTTACTCAGGACCCTCACATACCTTGTGATATTGCCCCTTCTCAGGGCCCTCACATACCTTGTGATATTGCCCTTACTCAGGACCCTCACATACCTTGTGATATTGCCCCTTCTCAGGACCCTCACATACCTTGTGATATTGCCCCTTCTCAGGGCCCTCACATACCTTGTGATATTGCCCCTTCTCAGGACCCTCACATACCTTGTGATATTGCCCCTTCTCAGGGCCCTCACATACCTTGTGATATTGCCCCTTCTCAGGGCCCTCACATACCTTGTGATATTGCCCTTACTCAGGACCCTCACATACCTTGTGATATTGCCCCTTCTCAGGGCCCTCACATACCTTGTGATATTGCCCCTTCTCAGGACCCTCACATACCTTGTGATATTGCCCCTTCTCAGGGCCCTCACATACCTTGTGATATTGCCCCTTCTCAGAGCCCTCACATACCTTGTGATGTTGCACGTTCTCAGGGCCCTCACATACCTTGTGATATTGCCCGTTCTCAGAGCTCTCACATACCTTATGATGTTGCATGTTCTCAGAGCCCTCACATACCTTGTGATATTGCCCATTCTCAGAGCCCTCACATACCTTATGATGTTGCACGTTCTCAGTGCCCTCACATACCTTGTGATGTTGCCCATTCTCAGAGCCCTCACATACCTTATGATGTTGCACTTTCTCAGAGCCCTCACATACCTTGTGATGTTGCCCGTTCTCCGAGCCCTCACATACCTTGTGATGTTGCCCGTTCTCAGAGCCCTCACATACCTTGTGATATTGCACGTTCTCAGGACCCTCACATACCTTGTGATATTACCCCTTCTCAGGGCCCTCACATACCTTGTGATATTGCATGTTCTCAGGGCCCTCACATACCTTGTGATATTGCCCAATCTCAGAGCCCTCACATACCTTATGATACTGCATGTTCTCAGGGCCCTCACATACCTTCTGATATTGCCCAATCTCAGAGCCCTCACATACCTTATGATGTTGCACATTCTCTGGGCCCTCACATACCTTGTGATGTTTCCAATTCTCAGAGCCCTCACATACCTTGTGATGTCGCCCGTTCTCAGAGCCCTCACATACCTTGTGACTAGGGATGAGCCGAACACCCCCGTGTTCGGTTCGACTTCGAACTCGAACAATTTCAAAAGTTCGAGTTCGTACTCGAACACGATCTGGACTCAATGTAAGTCAATAGGACCCGAACGTTCGATTTTTAGACTGCCCTCCAAGAGGGCATATATGCTAGATATTTGCCATAAAAGGTGTATGGGGGTCCGGGTAGTTCACTGGGGGACAGGAAACAAGGACAAAAAGTTAAAAAAAAAAACTTTTTAAAGGAACAGTGAGTTTTCCATGAAATAAAAGTTAAGAATAAAAACAAAAAATTCCTTCAAATATCGTGCCTAGGAGGTCCCCATAACCTGCCCGTGAAGTGTCGGATTTGTAGGATGTATAGAAACATTTAAAAACAAAAAAAATGACATTTCAAATGACGATAAATGATTTTCCTTTAATCTATTCATAAACAACTGCTTGGGGCGGCAGCCTGTATGAAAAGAGGAGACGTTTTAGGACATGCAGAACAAGTTTAGTGATTTTTTTGGGCTAAATTATGGTGAAACTTATGCAGGCTTTGGATGAAAGTAACAATAGGTGCTTTAAAATTGGGCCTTTAGTGTCGGCAACAGTGCCGTCACACCATAACCCCTCTGTGGTATTGTGGAAGAGTGCAGGGTTGGACGCTGCGGTCAAATATTAAAATGATATGAATCTGGTACAGGCGTCAGTGCATCCAAATATTGTGCCTTTGGTGGCAGCAAGTGCCTTCACACCGTAAGTAACCCCTCTGTGGTATTGTGGAAGAGTTTTGGGAATTCAGAAGAGATCCCCGATCTATTCAGTTACGTCAGCATCAGGGGATTGATAGCTGCTGATCCAGGACTGATTCATTTTTAGAAATGTCAGCCGGTCTACAGAGTCGATGGACAGACGCACTCTTTTGTCTGTGACAAAAACTCCAGCAGCACTGAACGTCCTTTCAGAAAGCACGCTGGATGAAGGACAACCTAGTAGCTCCATAGCATATTGGCTAAATTCTGGCCAGTGATCCAATCTCAACACCCAGTAAGCCAGTGGATCATCTGCTGTAAAGGTATCCAGGTCTGCCCTTGCCCCTAGGTAGTCCTGCACCATACGGTGAAGACGCTGGCAATGGGTGCCTACATTTGACGTCCCTGGGCGTCGTGGACTAAAGAAATTTAAAAAGGCATCAGTGAAGAGGCCCTAGCCTTCACCGCTCTTCCTCTGATCATCCGCAGCCTAAGAAGCACCTGTGTCAACACTTGGTAACCTACCAGTGCCTGGAAAGGTGTTACACAAGTGTCGCTTTAGAGTGTCCTCAAGTTGTTTCATCCTGTCCTCCCTCTGTGCGGGCAGGATGAGCTCTGCAACTTTACCCTTGTATCGTGGATCAAAAAGGCTTGCCAACCAGTAATGATCCCTCTCCTTGATAGCACGAATCCTGGGGTCCTTTAGCAGGCTTTGCAGGATAAGGGAGCCCATGCAGTGTAGGTTGGAGGTGACATTAGCTTCCGAGTCTTCCTGGTCAATGAGGATGACCCCATCGTGCACTTCCTCCTCCCAGCCACGTACTAGTCCTTGGGTTTCTGGGCACACAAAACCCTCCCTTGAGGAATCCCCACCTTCAAAGCCCCCACTACTTAAATATTCCTCCTCCTCCTGTCTGATCTGAGGACCCGCAGGAATGCTGTCTGCGTAAAGACTGGGGCCTTGAGAGCTAGGGAAGGCCTCCTCTTCCTCCTGCTGCTCTGCCTCTAGTGCCACATCTATAATTCCCCGCAGAGTGCGCTCCAGCAGGAACACTAAAAGAATTGTGTCACTAATGCATGCACGGTCCCTGATCACCATCCTCGTTGCCTCCTCAAATGGTGACAGTACAGTGCATGCATTCTTGATCATCAGCCACTGTGGGGGGGGGGAACCAAGTTAACCTGAAGCTGTCCTTGTGCCATACTCACACAGTGTCAGGAACCTGGACGCCAGTGCCGCAGGAAACCCAGAAGCAAGCCAGTTTCCTGTAATGAGACTGGTAATCCTTCTAAACCAGGCTGATCCAGCAACCAGGTGCTGGCTAATGCATCCTGATTCCCCCTCTACAAAAAGGAACCACTCCCAAGGCACAATGCTTCTGCATTGCTATAGTGAACCCCTCACTAGTAGGAAGCTGCCTTTGAACTATTATAACCGTTGTATCCTGGTTCCTCCATTCTACTCCCAGTCCTGCATCCAGACCCTCTGCTTACCTGAGACCCTCTGATCCTGAGACCATCTGATCCTGAGACCCTCTACCTGACCTTCTGCTCCTGAGACCCCTTACCTGGTATGGACCCTCTGCTCCATCTACTACAGACCATCTGGTCCTGAGACCCTCTGTTCCACATGCTACAGACCCTCTGCTCTTGAGACCCTTGCTCCACGGTTACAGACCATCTGCTCCTGAGACCCTTACCTGGTATGGACCCTCTGCTTCACCTACTACAGACCATCTGTTCCTGAGACCCTTGCTCCACGTGCTACAGACCCTCTGCTTCTAAGACCCTTGCTCCACCTGCTAAAGACCCTCTACTCCACCTACTACGGACCCTCTGCTCCTGAAAACCTCTACCTGGTAAAGACCCTCTGCTCCACCTACAGACCATCTGTTCCTGAGACCCTCTTCTCCACCTGCTACAGACCCTCTGCTCCTGAGACCCTCTTCTCCACCTGCTACGGTGCCTCTGCTCCTCCTACTACAGACCCTCTGCTTCACCTTCTACAGATCTTTTGTTTCAAGACCTCTGCCTGCCGAAGATTCATTTCTCCAGGACCCCCTGCTCCAAGAGACCATTGCCTTCCAAGGACCCTCTGCCTGCAAAGACTCTGCTTCTATATATCTGTCTTTTTTTCGTAGTTTAGTTTAGTTTAGTATTGTTGTCTTGTCTTGCCTTCAGTTAAAGTTATTACTGTTTATTGTTTATTCAGTGTGCTCCCTTCCCCTCAGTATTACCAATCCCTTCTATATTCATCTATTGCCTTTTATGTTCTATGACTTCCTAATAAACCCTCTTTTTGTTTATACATATACGATTCTCAGCAAATATCATTGCACATTGGGCTCAATTCTACCACCCCGGAACCAGCTCCTTACACACAGGTACTCATTTATGGCCCTCTGCTGCTTGTTCAGACGCTGCAGCATTGCCAATGTTGAGTTCCACCTGGTGGGCATGTCACAGATCAGACGGTTTGTGGGAAGGTGGAATTCTCTTTGAATTTCTGCCAGGCTAACGCTTGCTAGGAATGACCGTCTGAAGTGGCTGCAGACGTTTCTGGCCTGACTGAAAAGCTCTGCCAGCCCTGGGTACCTGGTAGGAAATGCTGTACCACTAGATTTAGGACGTGTGCTAGGCATGGTACATGCGTCAATTTACCCTTGCGTAGGGCGGAGAGAAGGTTGCTGCCATGATCACAGACGACCATTCCCAGCTGAAGCTGGCGTGGTGTTAACCATCTCTGCGCCTGCCCCTGCAGAGCTGACAGAATTTCTGGCCCGGTGTGGCTCCTGTCCCCTAAACAAACCAGCTCAAGCACAAGATGGCATCTTTTTGCTTGAGCCATTGCATAGCCCCAGCCACGCGTCGGTTTAACTGCCACTTCGCCAGAATCAGAGAAGGAGGAGGAGGAAGAGGTGGTGGAGCAGACAGACCTCATATAAGCAGCTTTCTGGAGGCGTGGTGGATGAACAAGCTCCAGCACAGAGCCCCATCCTGGATCCCTCCCAGCTGCAATCAGAGTTACCCAGTGTGCCGTGAAGGAAATGTAATGGCCCTGTCCATGCTTGCTGGACCACATGTCTAAAGTCATGTGCACCTCGCTGCTGACTGCTTTTCCCAATGACTCCATAACATTGTCTTCCACGTGCTGGTATAGTTCTGGAATGGCCTTGCGTGAAAAGTAATGGCGTTTTGGAACCTGCCACTGTGGTACAGCACATTCAGCAAATTCACGGAAGGAAGCAGAGTCCACCAGCTGGAAAGGCAGCAGCTGTAATGCGAGTAATTTTGCTAAGCTGGCATTTAGACGCTGTGCTTGGGGATGGTTGGGACTATATTTTTTCTTACGCTGCAGCAGCTGGGGCAACGTAATCTGATTGCATAAATCTTCAGCTGATGGGATGCTGCCACATTCCGAGGAAGGACCTGGTACACCCATTACTGTAGCATCATCCCTGTCAGTGGAGGTTGTAGGCAATGACATGGCAGGACATACAGTGGGGGTAGAGACAGATGAGGACCTATGCAAAGTGCTGTGCCAACGGGATGCGTGGCTCGTGGTCATATGTCACCTCAAGCATGTGGTACCCAAGTGTCTGATGTCTTTCCCACGCTTGATCCTCTTACGACATAGCTTACAAATAGCAACGCTGCAGTCTGCTGCACATGTCGTGAAGAACTCCCAGACAGCAGAGATACTGGACGTGTGCTGCGAGACAACAGTGCTCTGCACCTGAGCAGCTCTGACATCTGATGCCTTGGACTGGCTATGGTTGCTCATAGAGGACGTTGTGCCTCGTTTTTGTTGGGCCTCCTCCTCCTCACTTGACTCCTCTGTTCGATCAGGCACCCAGGTGGAGTCAGTGACCTCATCATCATTGTTATCACCCCCCATCTCTTTGTCACTGGAGCCAACTTGGCAGTATGCTGCAGCTGCTGGGGCAACATGAGTGCCAGTTATTTGTGTGTCACTGGCACCCCCTCCCTCCCTCTAGGTTGATTATACTCCCTTCCTCAACCTCAGAGATTGAATCAGAGCACTGTAGTTGCTGCGCATCCTCAAGCAGCATGTCACTGTCATTTTAGTCAAACAATTCAGCCGACTCCTCTGTGTATGTTGGTGAGGCTATGGCAGGAGTAGCTGTGGACATGGAGGCTGCATTAGATGCTTTGGCAGCTGAGGTGGACTGTAAACCACTACAAGCCTGGCTGGCAGAGGACTCGGAGGATGAGGATGGCCTGGTTAGCCAATCCTGAAAATCCTCTGTATGTTGCTGCAGCATAAGACGGCCAGCACCAGTTAGAAAGGACAAGCATGTCCCTGCAGAGGATGCACCATGTCCACAATGACCAGGGGCACTGCCTTCCGACACAGAGGCTGCTTGCGCTCTTATCTGTGTCTGGGAGCATCTGCCTGTCCTTTTTGGTCTTTCTGACATGGTAAGTGATATATAGATGAAAGCTATACAGAAGTCTGATTCAACTCTGAAATAAAGATTGGAGATATGCAGAACTCAGATTCAACTCTGGTATATAGAGTAAAGATATTCAGAACTCTGATTTAAGTCGGCGATTTTACTGATATTTTCCCTGCAAGGCTGCCAATGTCTTCTACTCTCTCTCTCTGGTTCACTTCCTCTCCTGCAGGCTGCAACACCCTGATAGCTGGCAACAGCCAGATTCAACTCTCAATAGATAAACAGATGAACTCTGATTAAACTGTGTTATTGTATGGTATCTAAAATTAGATAAAAGATATACAGATTTTCCAGAACAATGCTACAAGCCAGTGATACACACTGTCCCTGATAGCCTGGCTGTGCCAAGACAGATTCCAATTCTCAGAAATCTCCTACAACATCACTGATACACCCTGACAGAACACTCCCCACTCCTCTCTGATTCACTCCTGCAAACACACACGCTGGGGCTGCAGGCAGGGAAGTCTTATATAGTGTGCTGCGGGACTTAGCTCTGTGAGCCCATGATTTGGTTTAATTTGCCCAATCAGTACTCTGAGCTGTGATTAGCATAGTCTTGCACCTGTCTTGCACCTGACCTGTGGTCAGGTGCAAGGCTGTAGCCAATTACAAGCTTCAGGCCAGTGGAAAAGTGCATTATGGTCCATTGTGGTGCATTGTGGGCGAACATGCGGCGAACACGTGGAAATGTTCGGAGTTCGACGAACAGCCGAACGGGCGATGTTCGAATCGAACTCCGAACAGATCCGAACCGAACCGAACGCTCATCCCTACTTGTGATGTTGCCTGTTCTCAGAGCCCTCACATACCTTGTGATGTTGCACGTTCTCAGAGCCCTCACATACCTTGTGATGTTGCACGTTCTCAGAGCCCTCACATACCTTGTGATGTTGCACGTTCTCAGAGCCCTCACATACCTTGTGATGTTGCACGTTCTCAGAGCCCTCACATACCTTGTGATGTTGCACGTTCTCAGAGCCCTCACATACCTTGTGATGTTGCCCATTCTCAGGACCCTCACATACCTTGTGATGTTGCCTGTTCTCAGAGCCCTCACATACCTTGTGATGTTGCCCGTTCTCAGAGCCCTCACATACCTTCTGATGTTGTCCGTACTCAGAGAGTGGAAAAACTACATTTCATCGATTGCCCAAGTTGAGTCCAAAGTGTGGCAAATAATGGCCTTGAAATGCATCACTGCCTCCCATACCAACATGTACTCATCTGTCACCCTCACTGTATTCCAGACATCACCTAACATATCTACCCTCACAAGAGAGCTTCCAGGAAAACTTTAGGTGTCTAAGAAGCGGCTCATGTAAAAGTGGAGGTGGAACAGATCCACACCGAAGAGACCATCTGAAAAAGACAGATTCTCCACCACCTATGAACCATCTACTCGATATATTGTTTAGACATGTCCATTTACTGTTAAAGTGTCACGCAGTATATATACCAATCTTGACACATATGCACCTAAGGGATTCCCCCTTTTTTTATTGTATAACATATCTACCTGTACGATTCCCCCACTCTCTCCGTTCCCTGTAGTCAGAGCTGTCACTGGTCTTTATTCTTTGAATATCCCCATTGTTTTCCACCTCGTCTCTTCTGACAAAAATCTTCAACAAATACTAGTCGGACAAAAACAAAATTATTTTCTTACATTTTTTCCGGAAGATGAAGAACCACAATAAAACTCCGACCCCAGCCAGAGCGAGCAGCATGCCAAAAATGGTAGCTAAACCAAGATGGCAGGACTTGTCTTGGTCACCTGCAGGAATGAAACAAGTTGTCAGTACATCACAATATACATGTGTTTGCACAGAGAAACAGCTTTTCCAACTGAGCTTTTGATTTCAGAGTATTCTGCCCCACTTCGGCGACACCATTTTGTCGAAAATATGGTGCATTCACTATTCACCGAACGGTCACCGTATTGCGCCAAAATTGGAGTCGCCGAAGCAGTTATCAGACGTCGCCGATAACCGCCGAATTGACCGTATTCCACCAAACTGAAGAAAAGAAAAATAAGTCTCCCATTCTCCTAAAAGCAGTATAAATCAATAAAAGTTTATTAAAATGTGTCTAAATAATAAAAAGTCCTTTAAAAATGATAAAAACTTAAAAAGGTCTTTTACAGAATAAAAAAAAAAAGTCTTTTAAAGAATAAGAAACAAAAATGTCACCTAAAAAACACAAGTCGCCAAAGCATGTATCGGACGTTGGCGAAAAGCACCGAATTGGCTTCGGTGAATTCCACCGAACTGAGAAAAATAAATAAATAAATAAAAATAAGAAAAGTCTCTTATTCTCTTAGTAGGAGCTTAAATCAATAAAAATGTATCTAAATAAATATATAGGGTCCTTTAAAACCTAATAAAAAGGTCTGTTACAAAACTTAAATAAGTCTTTTAAAAAATACAAAACGTTGTAATCAAATGCTCTGTTACTTCACCTGACTACGATTTCCCTGGACTTTACACCTGCACCTTTTCTGCTGAGCCACATTCCGCTCTCAAAATCGGCCCTTAAAAAGTCTATCCTGTCTCGCATCTTGCTAGTCGCACGTACCCTCATCCCACTGCATTGGCGTACTACGACTAGCCCCTCACTTCGAATGTTAGTGGATAAGGTGTCGGAGACTCAATCGATTGAACTGTCGCAAGTACCATCAGACAGATGGGATACAGTCTTTCAGCAGACATGGTATTTCTGGACAGAATTCTCTTTTTCCTCTACTCTCCTGCACCAATGGCTGGGTCATGACTGGGATCGGAGCTCTTCGTGGCACATTGCCCCAGTATAATTCCGCTGTACTCGCTGGTTGTAAGGTAGTTCCTCCGCAGATTTGGCTGCGAGTCTGCGACTCGCCGGCCGCCTCAGACGGGCTTTTATACTAGATAATCCCAAATGTCTTTCCCCATCCTTCTCTCCTCACCCCTTTTTTTTTCCCCTCTTCTCCCCTCTCTCTTTCTTTTCTCTGTTTCTCTATCTCTATTCCCTCCGCTTTTATCTTCTTTTCCCTCTCTTCATTACCTTCTCCTACTGCACCTACATACATGACTTACTCCTTTCCAGACCAGTGACGTGCGGTGAGGTCAGCGGCTGGAGAGGCACTGGCTAGTATCAGAGCCAGATATACACAGGGTTACGCAGTCGCAATTTACGCATTTGATTATCGTTATATAGGAGAATAGAGTTTCACTATTTATAAAGTAAAGTTCGCATTTTTTTTTTACAGTTCTAAGAGAATGCACTTACAATACTGACTAATAGAGGGCGCTATTACACACATGCTGACTGCTGAGCTCTGCCTGCCCCCCACGACTGAAGAGGACAGTCACATGACTGTCCTGTATCAATCAATCCATGGGGAGCTCTGCCTCCCATGGGGGGGCGTTTTTTTTTAAAAAAAGAATTGCTTGAGACCAATGGAGCTTTCCCGTTGGCTCAAGCTTTCAATTGCTCTCAGTGCCTCTGGAGGCGCAAAAGAGCGTAGAACCAGGAAGCAAAGCCAGCTTGAGCTACGCAATTAGTGTAGCATTCAGCTGCGCAAATTGCGTAGGCTAGGCTGGCTCAGT
Organism: Leptobrachium leishanense; assembly: GCA_009667805.1. Lineage (NCBI taxonomy): Eukaryota > Metazoa > Chordata > Amphibia > Anura > Megophryidae > Leptobrachium > Leptobrachium leishanense. Next base: position 59,563 of record RXON01002252.1, read on the forward strand.
GCTGCCCCTGCTGTCTGTGTAGTGAATCACACACACACACACACAGCAGCCGGCAAACTGAAAGGGGAAAAAAAGCAGAGGACAGAGAAGCACAACGAGGGAGCGTGGAGAGGTATGAGAACTTTTTTCAATAAATAACATTTTATTTACAATTTAAATATACACACATGTCATTACAGAACAATGACCACATTAATTTACTGGAATGGCAGGGGAAGGCTCTGCCTCCCCTGCCACCCCTGACTGCACGTCCCTGTTCCAGACATCTACATCTCTTTTTGCTATGTCCCCAACTAAACCTGTTCTGTTTACGGTGTGGTTATGCCTCACTGATCGAACCCCTAATTTGAGATGTTAGAAAGTTATAGAACTGAATTTCGCCCATATTTATATACCGATATCAGATTTTTGCTTTTCTTTTAGTCCTATATGTCTAGACACTACTCATTAATATATGATATAGATTTTTATTGCATTTGCCTACTGATGCATCCACTCAACGACTTTCTCTATTTCCCAAGTCATCACGATTTGTACATGATATACGTATATATATGATATATAGATTGCGTGTTTACAAGTATGGTTTTGTATTAATGTTTTATATTCTTAATAAAAACTATTTGAACAAAAAAACCAAAACGTTTTGTAAAAAAATAATAAATGGCCTTTTAAATAAAATTTAAGAGATATTGCATTTATTCCATTGAAACCTATTAGATTTGCCTGTTTAAACCTGTTGAATTTAAATAATTGAAAATCGGGTCATTTCGCCTCAAATTCAGTGCAATTCAGCTTTCTGTGAATTGACGAATCATTAGTTCTCTATGGGACAATTTTGGTGCAGCCAAATTGCACCTATTTTCAGCAAATTGCATCGTATTTCACTGTCAGTTCTCCAGTATTTGGTGCATTGACAGTTTTGAGAACAGACAAACTGCCCCGAAATTGCAGATACAGTGAAATTAACCATTCGGTGCAATTCGGCAGCAAATTCAGACCTTTAACAGGTACGATAACTGCTTCGGCGACTCCATTTTCAGTGCAATATGGTGACCATTCTGTGAATAGTGGATGCGCCGTATTTTCGTCAAAATGGAATGGCTGAAATTAAAAGCGGCCGAAGTTGAGCACCATGTCAGTGCTTTGTGAATAACCCTCTGAATGTTTTGTTCAGTTGAAGTTCTAATTGGAACAAGTCTCTGGATTTCTTAACTCACTGAAGTATCTGACTTGGTGGGTCTGGGTTATCGGGCTGAGTAACGTCTCATGCTGCACCTCACAGGAGAAGTCTTCCGGCTCGTTATTCGGTGAAGGGCGGACATGACTGTATATTCGTTTATTAAAAGTGCGAACTGCATCTCTACTGGACGAATCCAATGGTTTCCCATCCAGTTTCCAGTTTACCGTTATGGCTTCGGGGTAAAACCCTCCTACATCACAGACGACGACCTTCTCCCGGCGTCCCGGGATCTCCATAGAATAGATCTGTACAGTGGGCGGCTCTAGAGAGAAAAGACAGAGAGGTGAGAGATTACATGTTATCCTTCCCGGCTGTTCGGAGCCTTTAGATATTTACTGAAAACTAGAATAGAAGAGATTACTGGAAGCTGTAGCAGCTGCAGCGCTTCTTTATGTACAAGGATGCTGTTCCTCTAGAAGACAAGAGACATTGTCATTCCCTGCATTCCCAAATTACTCAAGTCTTAGAAACGCCCTTAAATAATACGGACATTTTGAAAAAAAATGTGTCTGATTTGAAATGGACTGCAGCTTTAAAGTATATCAGCCCACTGGGAACTACAGTATGTCCCCCCCCAGCTAAAAAAGTGGAGGCACTGCACTCCCACTCAACTTGACCCCATTACTCCTTCCAGTTGACCTGCAGATGGCAGTTGGCCTGCGTAATCGTGTAATCATGTGAATCAATGATAGCAGCATGATTTGCACTCAGGGCCAGATTTATACCTAGGCAAAGTAGGCATGTGCTTACAGGCACCTGCCGCAGGGGGGCGCCTTGCACTGCGTAAATAGTTTGGTCCACTATATCTCTGGAACCCTACATGCTAGAGGGTCATATGAGGTATCGATAGAAAGGTTAGGGTATGGTCTTTCCAATGACATCAACACTGACCAGGATTTATGCAAGAATAAAATAAGAAATAAATAAAAATACTAATTGTTTTTTATTTTTGTAAAGCATCACTGTTGTTCACGTTTCAATTATAAATTGAATAGTGATGCTGCACTAACTCTGCTTCTTATTTACCGAGCCGCAAGCAAGTGTGGAGATGATCACAAAATACATTAATAAACATTGATTAATCCAAAACTGCGGCATAGCAGTGAGAAGAGGCAGGGGGGTTTTTGGATCCATGCAACTTTGAAGTTTACACCTCCCAAGGTTGAGTGAGGAGTCATCGGAAAGGTCAGAGTCTGGCCTTTCCAATGATATCATATACGACTATGTAATGTGTAAAAATAGAAAAAAATAAATGGTTAGGTTTAGGTTACTATTTGTGTTTGTTTTAGGGTTAGGTTACTATTTCTGTTTGATTCAGGGTTAGGGTTAACACTAGCCTTAACATTCGGCTCCCTATTTGCTTCATTTTAAGGCAACAGATTCTGCCCCTTCTTTTGATGTGAGCGCAGCAAGAAACTGTTTTTTCATATTTTTTTAAATGTATGATTATTTTGGTTTCCACAAAGCAAAAAATTAAAAAAGTGCCAGAGCCCCCCCCCCCCCAGTTTTGGCACTTTCGTTGGAGGGGCTCTCCAGATTTCTGCGCCTACAGGTTCCTGAGATGTAAATCCAGCTCTGTCTGCACTATGCATGGGGACCCGGGTACTGCTGTCCATGTATTCCTTTGCATAGAGGTCATAATATGGGGTCCATTCGCAAAGCACCAAAATTAAGTTCAATTTCGGCAATGCCATTTGGCAAAAAAAATTCGGTGCAGTCACTATTTATTGAATGTTCACCGCATTGTGCCGAAAATCAAGTCGCAGAAGCAGTTATCAGATGTTAGTAAAAAGCGCTGAATTGGCCTCGGCGGATTCCACCAAACCGAAAAAAATAGAACGTTTCCTATTCTCCTAATAGTTACCATTACAAGTACTTACATAGCGCCAACAGATTCCGTAGCGCTTAACAATGGGGAAGCACAGACAGGCGACATAATAAATAATAAAACATAAGGAACAGACGGCCCTGCCCATAATAGGAGCTTAAATCAATAAAAATGTGCTAAATAAAAGGTACTTTAAAAAATAATAATAATAATAAAAAGGTCCGCTACGAAATAAAAAAGTCTTTAAAAAAATTGGAAAAATGTCTTTAAATAATAATAAAAATACAAAAAGGTCTTTTTCAAAAATAAATATATAAAAAAGGTTGTAAAAAACATAAATAATAAACGGCCTTTAAAAAAAATTAAACGATATTACATTTATTACTTCGAATCCTATGTGATTCGACGGATTAAACAGGTTGTATTGAAGCACCGAAAATCGAGGCATTTTGCTGCAATTTTTCTGTCAATTCGCCTGCATTTTGGCAAACTGACAGTTCAGTGAATAAATAATTGACCCGAAATTGCACCGAACGGTGAAATCTGTTGGCAAATTCGGAGGTCAGTGAATAACCCTCAGTGTTTGTGATGGAATCGTAATGTTAAAATTATACATCAACATTCAATCATCTTCTAGTATGTAAATGGCTACAAAGTGCAGAACCTACAGCATATTGTCCACGTTACCCTAAACACAGGGTCAAGTCCTGGAAAAAAAGTGAGGGAGCTCCTATACCCCGAGAATCCTGTATAGCCACGCACAGACCCCCAGAAATAATATAAGCAGGCACAGACCCCCAGAATTAAATATAGGCAGACACGGACCCCATAATTAATTATAGCCAGATACGACCACCAGAATAAATTATAGCCAGGCAGGGACCACAGAATTACAGAATTAATTATAAGCGAGATACAGACCCCCAGAATTAATTATAAGCCCGGCAGGGACCCCAGAATTGATTATAGGCAGACACAGGCCCCCCAGAATTAATTATAGCCAGACACAGGCCCCCCTCTAAATTAATCATAGCCAGAAACAGGCCCCAGAATTAATTATAGCCAGGCAGGGACCCCAGAATTAATTATAGCAGACACAGGCTCCCCAGAATTAATTATAGCCAGACACAGGCCCCCCTCCAAAATTAATCATAGCCAGAAACAGGCCCCCAGAATAATTAGCCAGACACAGGCCCCCTCCAAATTAATCATAGCCAGAAACAGGCCCCAGAATTAATTATAGCCAGGCAGGGACCCCCAGAATTAATTATAGCTAGACACAGCCCCCAGAATTAATTGTAGCCAGGCACAACCCCAGAATTATACTTGACCGCGTGTTCCTCCGAGCTCAGGCGTGCTCCCATTTTCACACTCTTCCTCTCCCTCTGTCTTTTCTCTCTCTGTCACTGCTGTCTTTTCACTCTGTCACTCGTGTTTTCACACTTTCTCCCTCTGTCTTTTCTCTGTCACTGCTGTCTTTTCACTGTCACTCCTGTTTTCACACTCTCTTTCTCTCCATCTTTCACTCTGTCACTCCTCTTTTCACACACTCTTTCTCTCCTCTGTCTTTCACTCTGTCACTCCTCTTTTCACACTCTTTCTCTCCCTCTGTCTTTTCACTCTGTCACTTCTCTTTCACACTCTTTCTCTCCCTCTGTCTTTTTCACTCTGTCACTCCTCTTTTCACACTCTTTCTCTCCCTCTGTCTTTTCACTCTGTCACTCCTCTTTTCACACTCTCTTTCTCTCCTCTGTCTTTCACACTCTGTCACTCCTCTTTTCACACACTCTTTCTCTCCCTCTGTCTTTTCACTCTGTCACTCCTCTTTTCACACTCTTTCTCTCCCTCTCTTTTCACTCTGTCACTCCTCTTTTCACACTCTTCTCTCCCTCTGTCTTTTCACTCTGTCACTCCTCTTTTCACACTCTTCTCTCCCTCTGTCTTTTCACTCTGTCACTCCTCTTTTCACACTCTCTTCTCTCCTCTGTCTTTTCACTCTGTCACTCCTCTTTTCACACTCTCTTTCTCTCCCTCTGTCTTTTCACTCTGTCACTCCTCTTTTCACACACTCTTTCTCTCCCTCTGTCTTTTCACTCTGTCACTCCTCTTTTCACACACTCTTTCTCTCCCTCTGTCTTTTCACTCTGTCACTCCTCTTTTCACACTCTTTCTCTCTGTCTTTTCACTCTGTCACTCCTCTTTCACACACTCTTTCTCTCCCTCTGTCTTTTCACTCTGTCACTCCTCTTTTCACACACTCTTTCTCTCCCTCTTCTTTTCACTCTGTCACACCTTCTCTCTCTCCCTGTCTTTTCACTCTGTCACTCTCTTTTCACACTCTTTCTCTCCCTCTGTCTTTTCACTCTGTCACTCCTCTTTTCACACACTCTTTCTCTCCCTCTGTCTTTTCACTCTGTCACTCCTCTTTTCACACTCTCTTTCTCTCCTCTGTCTTTTCACTCTGTCACTCCTCTTTTCACACACTCTTTCTCTCCCTCTGTCTTTTCACTCTGTCACTCCTCTTTTCACACACTCTTTCTCTCCCTCTGTCTTTTCACTCGGTCACTCCTCTTTTCACACTCTTTCTCTCCCTCTGTCTTTTCACTCTGTCACTCCTCTTTTCACACTCTCTTTCTCTCCTCTGTCTTTTCACTCTGTCACTCCTCTTTTCACACACTCTTTCTCTCCCTCTGTCTTTTCACTCTGTCACTCCTCTTTTCACACTCTTTCTCTCCCTCTGTCTTTTCACTCTGTCACTCCTCTTTTCACACACTCTTTCTCTCCCTCTGTCTTTTCACTCTGTCACTCCTCTTTTCACACACTCTTTCTCTCCCTCTGTCTTTTCACTCTGTCACTCCTCTTTTCACACTCTTTCTCTCCCTCTGTCTTTTCACTCTGTCACCTCTTTTCACACTCTTTCTCTCCCTCTGTCTTTTCACTCTGTCACTCCTCTTTTCACACTCTCTTTCTCTCCCTCTGTCTTTTCACTCTGTCACTCCTCTTTTCACACTCTTTCTCTCCCTCTGTCTTTTCACTCTGTCACTCCTCTTTTCACCACTCTCTTCTCTCCCTCTGTCTTTTCACTCTGTCACTCCTCTTTTCACACACTCTTTCTCTCCCTCTGTCTTTTCACTCTGTCACTCCTCTTTTCACACACTCTTTCTCTCCCTGTCTTTTCACTCTGTCACTCCTCTTTTCACACTCTTTCTCTCCCTCTGTCTTTTCACTCTGTCACTCTCTCTTTCACACACTCTTTCTCTCCCTCTGTCTTTTCACTCTGTCACTCCTCTTTTCACACACTCTTTCTCTCCCTCTGTCTTTTCACTCTGTCACTCCTCTTTTCACACTCTCTTTCTCTCCCTCTGTCTTTTCACTCTGTCACTCCTCTTTTCACACACTCTTTCTCTCCCTCTGTCTTTTCACTCTGTCACTCCTCTTTTCACACACTCTTTCTCTCCCTCTGTCTTTTCACTCTGTCACTCCTCTTTTCACACTCTCTTTCTCTCCCTCTGTCTTTTCACTCTGTCACTCCTCTTTTCACACACTCTTTCTCTCCCTTTTCACTGTCACTCCTCTTTTCACTCTCTCTCTCCCTCTGTCTTTTCACTCGGTCACTCCTCTGTTTTCACACTCTCTTTCTCTCCCTCTGTCTTTTCACTCTGTCACTCCTCTTTTCACACTCTCTTTCTCTCCCTCTGTCTTTTCACTCTGTCACTCCTCTTTTCACACACTCTTTCTCTCCCTCTGTCTTTTCACTCTGTCACTCCTCTTTTCACACACTCTTTCTCTCCCTCTGTCTTTTCACTCTGTCACTCCTCTTTTCACACTCTCTTTCTCTCCCTCTGTCTTTTCACTCTGTCACTCCTCTTTTCACACTCTTTCTCTCCCTCTGTCTTTTCACTCTGTCACTCCTCTTTTCACACTCTCTTTCTCTCCCTCTGTCTTTTCACTCTGTCACTCCTCTTTTCACACACTCTTTCTCTCCCTCTGTCTTTTCACTCGGTCACTCCTCTGTTTTCACACTCTCACTTCCTCAGTCTTCTCACTCGTATAAAAGGTCTCTAGAGCCTATTCTTTCATCAGGAATATAATTCTGCATACTAGGTTATTTATGTGCCACTATTTGCCATTGCAACTACAGTGAACAATGTCAGTATTCCTATATATCTTGTGTCTTTTTTCAATCGTTGTCAGGGTTGTCCAAAACAACAGTGAACATGCATTTAGGTGGCAATCTCCACAGCACCACAGTTTGTATGGGAGGTCTGAAAGAACAATGCTGCTACAATTTGGCCTGAAACAATGATAAAAGGTGCACAATCTACAAAGGGCAGAAACTACAGTGAAAACCCATTGAAGCCTACAGGATACAAACTAAGCCCAGGTGCAAACACACTTTTAACACCCTCCTAGCTTAAACAAATGGTTACTTACCCTGACATTTCAGCCATTATGGTTGAAGGGACTTGAGGTAATGACTGCATGTGTTAACTATTTCGAGGCTGCCTTGAAGATTCAGAGAAGCCCTGCAGATATTTCACAAAGATCTGGATCATGGATTGATAAATGCTCAAAGCATTGAGATTTTGTAAATTGTTCTTCCAGACCTCTTTACTTGTTATCACATGGACATCAAGGAAGAGAAAACGAAAAGGGTCCTGGCACTTTAGCTGCAAATAGCATAGATTTATTGGGGGAACGACCAGCCGTAAGACATCCAGTTTGTGGCTGAAAGGTTGCCATTTTCACAATAAATCTATGCTATTTGCAGCTAAAGTAGCAATGCCAGGACCTTTTCGTTTTCTCTTCCTTGATGTCCATGTGATTAAAAGTAAATGGATAGTCGCCTACACCAGCGTGGCTAATGGAGATCGGCAAAAATAAAATGTAGAGGTTAGAAACTCCTCAACCCTAAACCGTGCTACATATATTACATACTGCGTTTTTCACACTCTCACACTTCCTCGCTCTTCTCCCTCGGTGTCCTCCAGTCCTGGCCCAGGTTGTGCTGTATGTGCAGCTCGCACCTGTCACGTGCCTACAGCCGCAGCTGGCACGTGACTTGACCTCTGGCCTACCTGGCCAATCACACGTAGAGGCTTAGATGTGTGTGTATCACCCGGGAACAGCCGCAATCACGTGGCACCGCTGAACCTGGAAGCAGTGAGGCGATCACTCTCCTCCAGAATAATTTCCACAGCAGTGACAAGGTCGTTCCCGCAGCGTTCCCTCTGCGGGATAAGTGCGGGAACGCCGTTCCTCTGCGTTCCCGCAGGACTCGAGCCCTGCCTAAACATTAGCCTGTTATACATCACTGGCCAGTCAACCACACCTAATTCCCAGACATTGTTCTCACCTCCATAGATCACGCTGTACTCATCCGTAATAGGTTTTCCTAGAGACTCGTGCTCCACTTGGCACTCAATGAGCTGCTTCTCCTGAGTCTCGGTTGGGTTGAGGATCACAGAGCTGTTTACACTGTAGGTGCCATCACCGTTCCCCTGAGGTTCCCCCGTGTTTGCTGTGAGAAGAACCTGCCCATTCCAGAGCCAGGTAATGGTGATGGCTCCTGGGTAGAAGTCTGTGGCCGAGCAGACCAGCCTGTTCTTCTGATTCTTCAGGAGAGCTTTCTTGGTCACTCTGACGGACGGCGTGGCTGCAGGAAATAAATCCATTAAACATTACTGATTGGATCCAACAGAAGGAGCAGGAAGCTCTGTAGCATAAGGAGGTTTACTATCGGCAAGGGGAGACCTTGTGGCTGCTGATAGCAATTAGACGTGTACGGCTCATTCTGTCGATTCGTATTTCAGGAAGTACTTCCAATATTAACGAATCAATTTCATCCGAATCGAAACGGTATATGCCGAATCGATTCGTTATAACAAGTTTGTTTCTTTATGACATTTCACACAGGTGGAAAGATTTACAGTAGCCTGAACCAAGCACTGCATTCCTAAATTCCTAACCCTAATTTGTAACCCTAACCCTAACCCTAAATTCTAACCCTAAATTCCTAACCCTAATTTGTAACCCTAATCTAACCCTAACCCTAAATTCCTAACTCTAATTTGTAACCCTAATCTAACCCTAACCCTAATCTAACCCTAACCCTAAATTCTAACCCTAATCTAACCCTAACCCTAAATTCCTAACCCTAATTTGTAACCCTAATCTAACCCTAACCCTAAATTCCTAACCCTAATTTGTAACCCTAATCTAACCCTAAATTCCTAACCCTAATCTAACCCTAACCCTAAATTCTAACCCTAATTTGTAACCCTAATCTAACCCTAACCCTAAATTCTAACCCTAATCTAACCCTAACCCTAAATTCTAACCCTAGCTTGTAATCATAATCTAGCAGTAACTTCTAACCCTAGTTTTTATCCCTCATTTCTAACCCTAATCTAAGGCTAATTGAGCAGCACTTATTGATTTCTGTAGCATCCGAATCGATCCAAAATTACGAAACGAATCGATAGTGCAACAAATTTCGTTTCGGACAAAATGTTTTTAACTAATTTTTTTAGCCATGCACCTCTCTGATAGCAATGCCACGTCAAAAAGAATAATAGTCTGAATTTGTACATTTTGGAAAAAAGACAACCTTTTTACAGTAAAACCAACGTACCTTGTATCATCAGGTTTTGTCTGTAACTTCGCACCGTACTCACATTGGTTTTCTGAAGCGAGTATGGTGCAGAAACTAAGCTTGCTTTCGTGTTAGGGTTAGTTTTATGCATCGGGACACCTTAAACTTAGTAACAGATTCTGCACATGTTATAAGAAGGTGCAGAATCTGTTACCTAAGAATGAAGTCAGCCTGATAGAAATCTAGTGAAGATTGCACCGGAAAATGGAGCAGAATCTGTTGGTTATTGTGGGGGGTACTGTTAACCCTAGCAAAAATACTAACCGGAACTGTAATACTAACCCCAACTGTAATGCTATCACTAATCCTAAAATTAACTCTAACCCTAAAACAAGCACCAATACTAACCGTAACCGTAAAACTAACCTTAACTGTGATACTAACCTTAATACTAACTTTAATACCAACCTTAACCCTAACTGTAATCCTAACTGTAATACTAACCTTAATACTAATTTTAATACCAACCTTAACCCTAAATTTAACTCTAACCCTAAAACAAGCACCAATACTAACCGTAACCGTAAAACTAACCTTAACTGTGATACTAACCTTAATACTAACTTTAATACCAACCTTAACCCTAACTGTAATACTAACCTTAATACTAACTTTAATACCAACCTTAACCCTAACTGTAATCCTAACTGTAATACTAACCTTAATACTAACTTTAATACCAACCTTAACCCTAAATTTAACTCTAACCCTAAAACAAGCACCAATACTAACCGTAACCGTAAAACTAACCTTAACCCTAACCGTAATATTTACCTTAATACTAACTTTAATACCAACCTTAATACTAACTTTAATACCAACCTTAACCCTAACCGTAATACTAACCTTAATACTAACTTTAATACCAACCTTAACCCTAACCGTAATACTAACCTTAATACTAACTTTAATACCAACCTTAACCCTAACCGTAATACTAACCTTAATACTAACTTTAATACCAACCTTAACCCTAACCGTAATACTAACCTTAATACTAACTTTAATACCAACCTTAACCCTAACCGTAATACTAACCTTAATACCAACCTTAACCCTAACCGTAATACTAACCTTAATACTAACTTTAATACCAACCTTAACCCTAAC